>NQII01005741.1:48431-81817 GCA_002778355.1 Clitarchus hookeri | reverse complement strand
CTCTTCTCCTCTCCAGCCCAACACAATAATGCACCTTGCGACACGGCTAGAAGTGTCCACACATGGCTGGAAAAGCACGATCATGACTTCAAAGTTCTTCCCTGGCCCCCGAACAGCCACGATCTCAATCCAATTAAACATCTGTGGGACCACCTTGATTGTCCAGTTCGCCATCTGTCTCCTCCGTCACGCACCCTTCAACAGCTGTAGGACGTACTGCTGACAGCATGGCTCCAGATACCCGCGGTGACCTATCAGCACCTGACTGAGTAGTAACTGCCAGTTCGTCTAGTTGATGTCCGTGCTGCGGAGGGTGGTTACTCTGGATACTAGCAGGTGGTCATAATAATGTGATTTGACTGTGTGTGTGTGTGTGTGTACGCGCGCGCACGTGCGTGTGTATGTATAGACATAGATCAGGTGGATGGGAACTTGCGAATACGGAATGCGGCATACGATTCTGTGGTGAAATTTAAGGCAAAAAATACCTTCAGGTGAAATTGCATTAGAGGCATTGTATCCAAGACAAATGACATGAAATGTTATGTAAGAACTTTAATGCCATTACACACACACACATGCGCATGCACCGCGCACATGCAAACATGCACATGCGCATGGGTACACCCACACACACTTGCTTTACAAACCTTTACAAACATTCACAATAGCTGTTCAAAGTTGCCTCCACACATTGCTAGACTTCAGGTGAGGGCACAAAAAGGAGTCCAGTGGAGAGAGGTCTAGTGACCAGGTCCCCCACAACCAATCCACTTGCCATGCCATGGCTGTTTGCCAATACTGAGCCCAACAGCTGTCTTCCACCTTAACACTGCCTTGTCACCTACGTCACAGCTTTCATACACCACCACACTAGCCCCATATACACACACTTGCTCCTACTTGTTCCAGACATGTCATGTCTGTTTCCTCAGAAACTAAGCCTCAATTGCAATTTCACCTAAAAGGTATTTTTGCCCTGCCTTATATTTTACAATAGAATCGAATGCCGCATTTGCGAGTACCCACCCAAAGTGTGAGTGTGTGTCTGTGTGTGTGTATATTTAAACACATTGCTATGTATTGCCATTTTTATATCCATCTCCATCTTGAATCTAAATATCTCTCTTTGTATATATCTCCATCCATCTATGTCTCTGCATTCTTCTATCTCTATGCCCCTCTCCGTCTCTACGCCCGTCTCCGTCTCTACGTACGTCCGTCTCAGTCTCTACGTCCATCTAAGTCTCTACGTCCGTCTCAGTCTCTACGTCCGTCTCAGTCTCTACGTCCGTCTCTGTCTCTATGTCTGTCCTCGTCTATATGCCTATCTATGTCTCTACATCATTTCAATCTTTATCTATACCCATCCTTCTATGTTTAAACACCTCTCTATTTCTATTCGTCTATCTTTACATCTACCTATCTCCATATTTATCTCTACAGCTCTTTAAGGCCAGCACCACCTTGTAACCAAAACCAAAGGCTGCAGAGAGCTACGTAAAGTGTTCTGCTCCCTGAGACCACAGATGGTATAAGCCTCAACCACAGTCTTGTAAGAAAAAGGCAGCAGTATAGAGTATTCCCAGTAATCCTGAACTTCCTTTGATAAGCATTACTTGTAGTACAGAAGTTTTCACTATTTCCCCTGATCCCAACACTAGCCTCAATCACTAATATGGTAAAAATTAGATCTCACTCCTACACAAATTCCGTAGGACAAGTCCAAAAAGCTACAACGTTCTCACCAACTTCTTAGTGCCAAAAGAAGAAGTCCCTGTTCCTGGTGGCTGGAACATTTGTGCAGAGCTACTACGAGCAACGTTCCAGTAGGCAAGGGTGCATGCAACAACTGTTCCCCAAGTAAACATACCTATTGCCATGCCCAACTAGACAAATTGATATGGCAAATAGCCCATATTCTGTGCACAGACCATACAAATGTAGTTGGGGGACACTTTCTCTTTTAATCACTCTCTTCAGACTTCCTGCCTATCTAGCACATACACAGCTCACATTAAGTAGCCGACCTCTTACTTCGGAGGCCAGTTTGACTGCTTATGCCTGAGTGAATGAATACGTTAATCATCCAAAATACGCAATACGAATGAGCTCTTGAATCCGAATGCAACTGTAACTCATAACCGCCGATGAAGGACTGAAAAAAGTTGGTTTGAGATGAACAGCAAGCAAAGCATCATGTTACCCCAATCACTGCCACATTCATGTTCTTCCTGGCTGACACCCATTGTCCTGCCCAGCAGCCAGGTGGTGGTAACTTTATGCTCACTGTACTAAGTACCGAGTGAGGTGGTGCGATGGTAAACCTTTGGACTAACATTCGGAAGGACCTGGGTTAGATTCCCAGTCCAGTCATCCTAATTTTGGTTTTCCATGGTTCCCCAAAATCACTCCAGGCGAATTCTGGGATGGTTACCTACTGCAGGTCACGGCAGATTCCTTCTCTGCTCCTGCTTATCTGATCACCTGGCTCCATTTATAATGACTTTGCTGTTCACAAGACGTTAAGCCATACCTATTTGTACTCAAGCCTGCTTCTAATGCTTGTGCCGCTCTGGAAACAGAATAAGTTGACGACCTCCTCTCCACCTCTCAACAAATATAAAAAAACACTGTACTAGTTTTGGTTTGGGAGGGATTACTCCCATGGCTCACCTTCAAAGTACCTTCCATTATCAACATTTTTCGACCCCCCGTGTTTCAGACCGGCAACTGGCAATTATAAAAAAAAAAAAAGAATTAGCCAAGTGCAAACTACACCCACTGTTATAACGTAGCAAAGCAATTTCCAAGTATCTTTTTTACAGTATCATGGACCATCCTTCCATCTCCCTCATCGCTATGTTATGTAGTTCATAGCTACTATTTTATCAAGTATAGTTTTCAATTTTTCATTAATTTAAAAATTATTTTTCTCATTTATTTCACCCTAATGGATTTTCCCGAGTTTTCCTGGAGGCAAAGTTCTCAATGATATCACTAAAATACAGTTTCACTGTGAGTTTCACTGTGATACCTCTTTGTGTGCAAAGAAGCAGGACACACTTGAACTTTCCTTCTTCGAGTGACAATCTTTTTGTTCTTAATCCTTAAGTGTTTAAAACCCTCTTTCATCTGAGCAATTACTCAAAGAGAATGTTAACCGTATCCTCATTGCTAAGCCTGTCTCATGTTCGCCACTAACCAAGTAATTTAAATACTAAACTAATAAACCAAGTTTTTAAAAACAGTTTTTGAAAGGATTTAATTCACGTGAAAACTGCTAAAAGTAAAGTTTACTGAACATTAAAAATTTTACAATGCATAGTTTCCACTTCATTTGCACCCCCCGACTTGGTGCACCCCTGGGCCTGGGCCCCAGTGGGCATATATATAAAAGAGGGCCGGCCTGCTGTACTAGACGCAAACTGCCATACGCATTACCAGGCAACCAAGTCTGCCAGTGCGTTTGTCACGTCTTGGTTTGAATCATATTTGCTGCAAGCACACCAACTATTACCACACAATTACCAAGCAAGGTCTACTCTCCTAGAACTTTTTACCAATGTATAATCGTAGTCACACAATAACGTGGCAGTAATTCTTGTCAACCTGGCCATATGCCACGTATTTATAAATAAATATGCTCCACCAACAAAACCTGTAACAGAATCCTGCTCTAGATCTACGAATTTTATTGCAATCCAATACTCGCTTAACATTTAAAATAACTACCCCACGCTAAAAAAAAAAATATTGTTTTAGCTCTCTATTAGTACATTTCCCTTGATTCAAAACAGAAGAGTTCTCAAAAAATTTAAAAACACACATTTTATAATACCTACTCCTTTAAAGGGCAGCAGTATTTAGTTCAGTTCAAATTTACAAGAGCCTGCATCCCTACAAATATAGGCTGCACATTTCTTCAAATACTGTTGGCCAAGCAAACACCAGTTAGTAAACAATTTCGAAAAGATTAGAAGCGATGAAAGCCTCGGAAAAGAGAAAGGGCGGCCAGTTACATGATGCATGGGACCAAAACCTGATCTTATACATAACTTCCTTCTTTCCATCACCCAACATTAACTGCAATGTACAGCGTAATAGTCTTGTCACTATCTCTCTTGTGTGCTTACTTTGCCTGGGTCAACTGAAGAACCATGTGTCTCAACCACGTCTGAGTGTCACAACTTGAGTTACACGTGCGATGCATGTTCTGAACCACATTTTCGCTACACTTACTATACATAACTATTTTGTCCCTCACAAATATTCCTTTTCACATAACGTGGGTTGCAAGAGGGGGAGGCTTATCTCTGGAGTAACGCAGCTCAATATGACAGCTTTCACCTGTATCACCACTCACCACAGATAAATGAAGATAGCTCACAGTGACCTGATAAACTGAACAATACATACCTGAAATTCATCCCACGGAATAGATCCACACTCATCCACCGCCACGCCTGACACTTGTGCTGCGATGAACGATGCGAAACCTCGTGACTGCTGCATCACTTCCACTTTACTCAGTTTAAATGTGGACATTGACACCTGCAATTAGAATAATAATGGAATGCCAACCTTTCCGAGTAACCATTAGTAATACTGTATTAGAAACTGCAAAACAGGCAAGCAAGCAAATTAATCTAGTGTAGCAATGCAAATCATTCAGATACGCAGACTGTTCGCTGTAAAAGAAGCACCTCTTGAAATAAATTTTTGTAAAAAAGAATTATATATTGCGTCTGACTGCATATATGCTGTAACACACTTCAACAAGCATGCTCTCAGTTGAGTTGGCAAGAAAATTAGTTTCAAGCCTGGATGCAGTACTGCAAGTGTAATGCTTACATTTATGGCCATTGAATTTAGTATTTTGTTGTTTTATACACTCGAGCATGAATTAGGTTATTAGCATTACATTTACATCCTAAACAATTTCACTGTTCCACTTGATTGATGCGTGAATAAAGTCATTAAACCCATGGCAGTGTAAATTTTGCAAACGGCAGAAAGATAGAAAGTGAAGAAAAAATAAAATCCTTATCAGTGCTTCCAAAGCGCTCACTTTACCATGAACAGCATATAATAATTATAACCTTATTGATGCATCTCAGTAAAAGGACAAAAAAGGAATGTAAGATCAAGTTATACTGGAATTGTACCCACAAACTACAGTATTAGCACTGGAGTAGCCTTTACCGTAACGTATGAATTTTACCAACGAAAATAGGAGAGCAATTTTGTAAATAACGTTTTATAACAGATATTTAGGTAGTTTGAGCATGCAAAAAACTCGCTCACTTGAATCAGTACCCTTTTGGCTGTTCTGAACCAAAGGTAAAAAATTAAAAAGGGATTTTTTTCATTGCGTAAAAATGCATACTGCACAAGAAAAATACACCATCCAACAAATGCTATTTTGCTTAAGTGACTTTTTGGCATGTATCATGAAATAACTACAATATAAATTACTGCTGGCCCAAATTTTATAAACAGAGAACAAGATCAATAAAGTCAGCAAACTGCGCAATAGGCAACATGCAAATTTCGCAAATATAGTTGAAAATGATACAATGAAATTTGTATATGCGTATGAAAATAAAAATGTGCCGTTTGTTGCATAAAAATTAGTTTTGGCAAAGTTATTTTAGTAATAAAACAGTAACTTCCGCGGCCGCTGTCTCGTGAATGTGGAACGCTCTCTCACTGAATTGACGTCACTAGTCATACGCCGGCGGCCGGCCCCGGCATGTTGCAAACACGCAGCATTAAATGCAAGGCAACTTTGTGAAAGCGCAATCGAACAATCTGCCACGAGTAGATACTGATATGTAACTTGATTATTTAAATTTCCATTGTTTTGTGGAACCTGAAATAAGAGGTGTAAAATTACAAAGGTAAGAATGTGTCTCAGATCGCACAGTCGTGATCTTTAAAGCAACAATAGGCCAACAGCACATGTTTAAACTTATTTGTTTGTACGTTTTATTGAGGTACGTATTATTATTATCTGTGTTTATGTTTACAATTGCCAAGATTCAAAGTTGAAAATTTAAATATGGAATAGGTATTAGATTACCAAAAATAACACAATTGTAATGAAGGCGACTTCAGTGAGCGTACTGTGTTATCGCACGCCATGCTTGATGTCTGTGATAAATTTAACTATATTATTTAGAAATAAAATGTAATGTTGAGAAAGAAGGTTACAAATATTTCCGGATTCTAAACCACGTTTCAGTATCCATAAAACACTTTTTTGCTTTAGAAATGTCGCATAACGAACTGTATGATCACATTAGGCCTAAAGCTAGCACGCTAGTCACTACCAGACACAGCTCGACTTCTCAAGCAATGGCGGGCAGAACACCGTGCTGCCGGCAAACCTGTATTTCCACGTTCCACATTATTAAAATTACTTGCTTATGTTATTGTTTCTTATGTTTTGTGTACTTAACATACCTTTTATTATTCTGATGTCACAATAGCTGTGTCTTAACTTTCTTTTTAAAATGTAAGATCTGTGCACAAAACCTGAAAATATAGATATGGTATAGTTTGAGAAACACTTAATACCTGGGATGAGGTTAAATACAGCAAAGAAAATCTGTAGTAAAAGTTTAAGATTTTGTTTTATTCCTCAAAAGCTGTTTTCTTTCTGTTTATTTAAGGGAAAAGGTTATAAAAGTAACAGCTTACTTGCATAAAACGCGTAGGCCTATTTAGAGTCAATTTTCTAAACCTAGTCTCATAATTTTTTTGTAACGTCCATCTTAGTAACTAAGAAAAAAGGGGAAGGGCAAATATTAAAGTAAGATCATCTTTGATAAACATTTCTAAAAACATGCATTTTAGTGCTTCGAAAGTAAAAAATTAAGTTGCTATTTACCTTAAAATTGTTAGGCTTATGAAAGCTAACTAGAGACAAATCAAAACAACTTATATTTATTAGAAATTGCTATGTTTGAAAAATACTGTATAATATAAACCAAACTTTTTGCATAAGGGAATGAGCCCCACCCGAATAATTTAATGTTTAATTTGCATGGCTTAACATTGTGACATGTTATTATTTAGGCATACAATGTGAATATAGCCTAAATGTGATAGCTGTGCTCTTGAAACAAATGTTAGAAGTTATATTAAATTAATAAAGAAATATCTATACCAAATTAGTCTGTTAGGGGTAACTTGGAATGTATAAACATACAAAATGTAAAATTTACATTCTGTGGACAAATTTTTTTGTAAACATATTTATATACCTTTATTATTATGAAATACATTAACATGTTTTTTATGCTCACATCTATATCACATATGAATTTCTAAACGCGTTGTGGTGTGTATTAAACAATACCATATTACCATAATGAAGGTTAGGTCAGATTTTAATAGTAGACATCAAGAAGTCCAGTATTAAAACTACCTACATAAGAAAAATTTTAACACCTTAAATATAATTGCGTACGTCAAAATTGTATTCGCAAACAAAAATAACTGATTTTGGCTAAACATCTTCAATATCTCACCTAACTGCATTAAACCATGCCTTCCTGTTTGTTTCGGTTTTTGTAACTAACAAATATTTTATGAGGTATTTTGCGAGATGAACTAGTACACTGAGGTCCAATAAACCATTTCAATGATTTTGGTATACTTGACTCTTTATTTTCTCTTTCCATTACTTCAAACAATTTCTAATTAACCAACTACGCATCACCGCTTAAGTACATAAACGCGGCGTCCGAGGTTGTCTCTGACTTGTGACAACACAAAGTAAGCAGGCGCAACAGGCGCGTTTTGACGGGCGTTTCAAATGTAAAACTTTCATTCAATCATAACTTTTTCAAAACTAATTTTTAAATTGCGATACTTTGTAAATACATTTCTAACACACAAATGATTCAAAAACAAGTGCCAGCAAAAAATGTGCATGTTGCCTATTGCTGAAAACAGTAGCATTAGAATATAGACCTAGACAAACATATATAATAATAATAACCCACAATTGGGCTACCGCCTAGTGGCGAGCTCTCTCACCTCTCCCCTACCCGACCAAACTCAACTTCCATGCTCTTCCTGAACTTTACAATCCCCCTCACAGACCTCACAAGCATAGACTGCCTACCCCGCTCCATTCTCCTCCACACCCTCTGAAGCTTCTCACTGTTGTTTCCTCACCCTCTGAACATCCCCTTACTTAGCTGGCAGCGTAACCTACCCTACCCTCCCTCTTCACTCACCACCCTGTACATCCTGAATAGCCTTTCAACTTTCCTCCTGTCCTTCAACAAGCTCCACCCCATTTCTTTCATCATCACTGATGGCCTACAGATCTCTTCGCCCTCACCATCCTGCCCCTGTCTTCACCTACCCTTCACCCTCCTTGCTCCCCTTCTTTGCACCTTCTCTAGTTCTCGCACCTCTACCTCCACAGTTTATAAAACATGCTATTCTAGCTTTTCACCATGTCTAATTGACATACATTTGAAACAGGCATCATTCTCAATTATATCTTTGAATTTACGAGCACAATGCACGTTTATTCAACACTGGTTTTGTCAACACAGTAAAACTTATTTTAAATGTGTTGTTCCGTGTAAGAAACTAGAAAAATATGCAAGACCTCATCGACAATCGATTTGGCTTAAACAACATTACTTACAAAGCATAAGCAAAACAATCAGTCTACAAACAGCGTAAACGTAAAAGAAAATACCCTCGTCTCACCCATCCGAAACAATAACAACCAACACCCGCAATTGGGCAACCGCCTGGTGGCGAGCTATCTCACCTCTCCCCTAACCTTCCAAACTCCTACCACGCCCTTCCTGAACTTTCCAACCCCACAAATTCCTCCTGCAACACATTCCACTCCCTCACATCCACTCTCTCTGAAGCTTCTCACTGTTGTTTCCTCTCCCTCCAAACACCCCCTTACTTAGCTGGCAGCATAAACTTCTCCACCCTTCCTCTCCATTCACCATCCTGTACATCCTACCCTTCACCCATCTTGCTGCCCTTATTTGCACCTTCTCTAGCTCTCGCACCTCCATGTACAGGTCCCATACTACTGCCGCATATTCTAACATCGGCCGTACCATTGTGACATATGCCTGCTCCACCCCACAGCTGACACCCTTCAGAACCCTTCATAACATACCCAAAGACCTTCCCTTTGCAACCACCCTCTCTACCTGTTTTTTCCATCTGAGGTCTCACTGCAATGCAATCCCTAGATAATATTATTCTGCTGCTTCTTCTAACTCTTGTCCCTACCATATGTACATGTCCTTGCTTATCACCTTCTTCCTTGTAAACCTCACTATCTTAGTTTTTCTTACATTTATCTTCATTTTATTCTCCATGGTCCATAACCATATCCTGTCAATGTCTGCCTGCAAGTTTTCATCACCTCCCACCACTGCATACAATACACAATCTGCAAACGTTGTCAGAAGCAATGTTTGAAATATATAAGTAAATGAAACATCTGCAGATGACAGTCCTTACAAAATAAAAAATTCTCCCCATTATTTAAATAAAACCAGGGTTTGGCCAGTGGAATCCACAGGATTATTCTGCACGGTCGAATCAGATGACATGTGCATTGAGATGTTGATATAACCTGCAGAAGCAGAGCCCACAGCAACATAACCAGCAGTAGTCAAACCAGCAGTCGCAAACCCGCAGTCAAGGTAACCTGCAATAACCCAACTCACAGTCAACATAACATGTTAGGAAGCTTAAATTCATAAAATTCTGTCAGCAAACCACAAATCTGTTCGATCAAGCACTGCTGAATTGAACTGTGTTACGTATAAATTGGGCTTGTGATTTTATTTTGTGTCTGAAGACTGTCATCATGAAGATGTCATGCAAATCTTGAATTCCCTCTTAAATAAAGTGCTCCCAGGGGTCTTAGTTTAAAACAATTTTTTTTCTACCCTAGAACTGACATAATTTTGTGTTGTCTACTCTTATCTGCTGGAGCCCAATATTTCATAGAAGACAACCTTTTTTCATCACTTTACAAAAATACTTAGAACACGGAGCTGCAAGTTATTATTTCAACTAACTTTATTTCTCATTTTCTCAAAAAATAATCAGCTGATTAAATTTGTCAAGCTGATATCTGCATTACTTACTCTGTTTGTTCAAATGTAAGACTATGTTTTATTCTAATTATGTGCTTCAATTATTTACTTCAAAAAAATTAAGGGTTGTCTTATTGGTGCATTTTTAAGTCAATATTACAAATTGTGTGGTAGTAAATAAAATACTATAGTTTTTGGCTAGATGTGTATTATGCTACAGTATAACCCACTTAACAAAATCTACAATTAGAAAAAACATATAGGGACAGATGAACATCTTCGGTTTTAATGCATGTGAGGTAAACTTGATTTACTTCACTCAATTTGGACAAAGGAATTTTATTAAAATATTACAATATACAAAGAAGTTTTTAACTTCAATTTGATTGTCGAGCTTTTGCACTTTGCTTTTGCAATCCGTGAACACGTGATAAAACTTCATTTAAGTGCCAAGTTACACATCCAAATTATTTGCGGAGAAATTAATTTTTCCTGCACTATAAAGCAAAAATGTGTCAGCTTATTTGCTAGGTGATCCTATATAGCAACAAATCCTGTATTCAAAATCCATTTTATAACAAGAAGTTACTGATATAAGTAATGAGCCCACTTTCCTCTGCATGGGTGCAAACAATTTTTTAGTGAAATTTTTAAAAGCTTAGATGGTAGACAGGCCTTCATGTCTCGTTGACAGCAATATCATTAGAGATGAAACCAGAAACATATGCAACAGCAGTGAAGCAATTACACATACTTATGTGCCTTACTCGGGACTCGAACCCAGAAAACCACATAAAAACGAGCTAGCGTGCAATCAACTACATAACTGGGTAGGATTCGGAGCATTAACTTCGGATGTAATCAGTCTAATGTTTTGCATGATAAGTTTCAATAACCTGAAATATTTACACGGCCATTATTATGACAATAAGTGTCTGAGCCATTTAAAACACCTAAATTTACATGACCTACTCTAGTGCTACGCGTCAGAAGAATTTGGTGGAAATTGGTTGATTGGTCCCGAGATATGGCACAAAAACCTTATTTCCTTATTCAATGCTATTTTACAAAACTACCTTTAAAAAAAAAGAGGTTTTGTATACAATGCTCCTAATATACTGCCAGTATAAAAAGTTTAGTTGAATTTGGTTAAATTGTTAAAAATATGTAAAACTTATCAAAATATTTGTATAGCTGCCATTTTGAAAATCAATGTCTGAATCCACTTAAATCGTGTAATTTTACATGGTATTCTGTAGCACTAATGGTATGCATAATTTGGTGGAAATTAGTTGAATTGTTCTGGAAATATGACTAAATGTTCAATTTTCTCACCTGGGATTTCTTTTTTTTTTTTTTTCAAAAAAGCTGGAAAAAGAGTATTTTAATACGCATAATTGATGCTTCTAATGAATACTGTTAGCATGCAAAATTTGGTTGAATTTCGTTGAATTGTTTTATTGATATAATATATTAATCTAAATTATTTATATTAACCCCAATAAAAAGACCTGCTGCACATAAAACATGTTAGTTTATGTAACCTACTGTAGCACTTCTTGTGTAAAAAATTTGTTGGGAATCAGTTTATTGGTTTTCGAGGTATGGCATAAAACCTCTCATTTTTTTTCAATTGACAATATTCATAAATAGATGACAAAGAGGTTATGTATTAGCAGGTTTGATGATTGTCGCAGATACTGGCAGAATACAAAGTTAAATTAAAATTGGTTACATAGTTTCACAGATATAGAATATTTAGTTAACATGTTTTCATAGCCGCCATTTTAAAAATAAGTATCTTGCACACTTAAAACACATAAATTAATATGACCTATCACATTATAACTTTTTCACTAAATTTGGAAGAAATCAATTGTTTCCCCAAAATATGACACAAAAAATGTATTTTTTTTCATGTGGGGTTATCTTACAAAATGGCGGAGAAATGAGGCTCTGTATATACAAATTTAATGGATATAATAAATACTGTCACATACAATGTTAAATTTAAATTTTTTCCGTAGTATCGTAGATTAACATACCAAGATAAAATGTTTATATGGCCGCCATTTTAAAAAAAAAGTGTTAGGCCCAGTCAAAACATATCAGTTTACATGGCCTGCCATAGTGCTACTTGTTTGGCAAATTTGGTAGATATCTTTTTGTTTTTTCTGGATATATGGAAAAAAAATGTAATTTGTCATGTGATGCTACTTACAAAATGCTGGACAAAAGTGACTTTAAGTGGACACATTTGAAGGTTGTAGTATATACTGCATGCATACAAAGTCATGTTAAAATTAATTACATGGTTTTGAAGATACAGCACACAAAGATAAAATAGCTATATGAACGCCATTTTGAAAATAAGTGTCAGATCCACTAAAACTTACTAGTTTACATTCCCTGCCACAGTACTACTTGCCTGCCAAATTTGGTAGTAATCTGACAATTGTTTCCCCGAGATGACATCAAAACTTTACTTATTAGTGTGGCGCTATCATACAAAATGGCAAAAAAAAGAGGCTCCGTTTGAACACATTTGATGGTTGTAATATTTGCTGCCAGCATACAAAGTTAAGATGGAATTAATTATATGGTTTCAACGATATAACATACTAAGCTAAAATGACTATACCATCTCAATTTCGAGAATAAGTGTATGACCTACTTAAAATATACCTGTATACATCACATGCTTCAGTACAGTTTGTTTGCCAAATTTAGTAGGAATCGGTAAATTATTTCCCAAGATAAGACATAAAAACTTTATTCATTCATGTGGTGCTATCTTACAAACTGGCAGCCAAAAGTGGTTACTTCTTGGCATATATGACGCCGGTAGTAAATACTGTCAGCATATAAAATTCGGTCGAAATTGTTGAACGGTATGGTAGGTAACCCAAATACACCTAAAATATCTGTATGACTGCCATTTTGAAAATAAGTGCCTTACCAATATGAATTGCATACGTTTAGATGACATACCATAGAATTACTTACGTGCCAAATTTAGCGAGAATTGTTTTAGTAGTTTTCAAGATATAATGTTAAAGTTTAATTTTTTCATGTGGTGCTATCTTCCAAAATAGCGGACTAACAATATCCAACTCAAAATGTAATACTTATACTAAGCACTGTCAACGTATAGTCTATTCGCAGTTTCTTCACACTTTTTGAATCAAACCTTTGAAAAATCACCCCAAGTGTGACGTGTTTTAGTTACTTCCTAAATATGCAATGTATCACAAGTGTTTTATACCACTGTTAACATAAACTGTATCACACTCTTCATTAAATTGAAGTTTTATCTATATTTTATTTATACATTATAATATTTCATTTATAATAAATATGAATAAAAACAGTGAGAAAATATATGATGGTAACGCCTAGTAAGAAATAGTTCTCAAGCAAAATATTATTTCAACTGAGTGCACACAAATTTTGTGCATTGCCCTTTGGTGTAATTTGCTAGACTTAGTTAAGCTTAGTTTGCACGAGGTGGAGGAGTATCCTGGAAGTAGAAATATAGCAGGGCTTCAGAAAAATTTGAAGTAACCGTAAATGGATTATACAAAATTTGGTTTAAATCGGTAGAATGTTTTCCAAAATGACACATTACGCAACATTTTAAAAATGCCCACCATTTTAAAAGTAAGTGCTTGGCGTTGTAGAAATCTATAAGAGTTAGGTGTCCTTACTACGTGCTAAATGTGTACTAAGTTTGGTGAAATTCAGTTCATGCATTCAAAAATTTAAAGGGGGACACACACACACACGTAACACACATATGCACACACAGACAGGAAAGTAATTTCATAAGCCTTTCTTTCCTTCGGAAAGTAGGCTAAAAACTGTGATATTGCACATTTAATATGCAACTAAACAAAGTGCTATAACGTGGGTTTGAAATGCTCTTTTCAAGCACCTCTAATCACACTGCCTACACTGCAACAGGGTTGCAGTCCCTCCTGTAACTGTGGACACTAAGGAACAAAATTTATATGTCCTGAAAAACTACTTAAAAAAAATTTACTTGCACTTTTCAGCTAAACACAATAAATTCACATCACTTTTAAATGTACCTGTGAAACTGCAAAGCGCCTGTGCCTGTGGATCCAAGAGGAAGAGTTCTGCCATTTATAATTTTTCCTTTGAGTGAATCGGTATTACTAGAGTATTTCAAAGTAAAATATTTTACTAGTACAACATTCATTAATACAATTCGGGAAGAGATTATTTCTACTTAAAAAGAAGTACCATAAAGGAATATAATAGGGAAACAGAGAAATAGCACATAGGAGGAAACGTGAAAGAGTTGTAATTACGAATTGCTAACATTATAACATTGCACCATCACAAAGATACTGGCACAGCACAACTCCTTACTGATTACACAACTTCTCTACAAAATAATGTAAGTAAATTATCTAACAAATTACTTAATTCTGTGAAAAATGCTATTGCTTGAACATATCACAATACATTTTTTATCAAGAGCCCTGCTGTGTTAAGGAATCAAAATGGAAACAATGAATACTGACCATGCATTTTTACTCATTTAAGAGAGCATTAGGGTATGTACTACATGCTAACGCAAAGGAAAGTAACAATTACAATTGCTAGTACAGCTTTACGANGTCCTTCTGTGTTAAGGAATCAAAATGGAAACAATGAATACTGGCCATGCATTTTTACTCATTTAAAGAGAGCATTAGGGTATGTACTACATGCTAACGCAAAGGAAAGTAACAATTACAATTGCTAGTACAGCTTTACGATGGCTCACCAAATCTTTCCGCTTGCAGGTGCTTTCGACAGAGCGCTCGCTTGGCGTGCTAGCCGGCACGCCTTCTTCCAACACCTCGCTCGCTACTTCCAAAGCACTCTGTGCATCTCCCGCATCCACGCGAAACATGGCATCCACATTGCGCTCTTCCGCTGCCATGTTCACAACCACGTAGTTCTCACTATCTGAAGAAGCGTCACTACGCAGAGACAACTGCAAAACAGCATCACGTATATCATGCAACATCCTGTTACGCATTTATGTTTATCTACATTTATGTCTATTCACACACAAAAATTTTTTTAAGGTAAATGTTTTTGGTTGAGTAGCAACCATCTTGACAGTCAATGTTTTCTGACAAGACATGTTTCATTACGGCATAAGGTTTTTAGCCAAAATTTTAAAAACATTACAAGTCACTGCTTTAAAATTAGAAAAATGTCTGGGAAGATGAAATAATCCTGCTTAATTATTTAATGTCGAGGTAATTTGTAAAGAGAAAATTTTTTTCCTTTAAACCAAAATGAAAATGTGGGGATCATCTTATTGTCAAAGTCGTCCTATATTTGGGTAAATAAGGTAATAGGAGTGCTCAAAAATTTCCCAGGGCCTGAGGAAAGAAAAAATTTTAGGACAACCTTAACCCCAGGTAATTTAACTATTTTGAATCACTTTTATAATAAAATAAATTTATAAACCAATCCAATTTTTTAAAATGATTGTAATACATAACATAAAAAATGTATGTTTATTTGCAAATAATAGAATCGGCATCAGGAGTTTTTAGGTACTTCAATTAACCGCAAATATCACAGCTTCTTTTCAAATTTCCGCATCACGGCTCACCTAATTAAATGGGGCCGGGAAGAGAATGTGCATCACCTGTCCCTACATCTGGCTAGGCCTTGAATCTAACACTCTTAAACCCTTGCATGCCGTAAGGTTGACCAGCACCTACGAGTGGGCATTATAAAGGCATGTATTAAGGAACTGTAGCGGTATTCATGCCTGGGCAGGCATGAAAAGGACCTGCGAAACCTTATCTAGGCAGTACGTCACCAGTTACGGCACTTCAACAGGGAATGTCAGGTGTACCAACGCAAACAAGCTGCTGCCAACAATGGAAACCATTGGAAAAAACCAGGTCACCAGAGGCCCTAGGAAAGCCAGAGAAAACTGGTGAGAAAGCGTAGAGTAATGCCAGTGCCAAGAAGGGGGGCCCACAGCCCTGGCAAAATAGACAAGGCCCATGAAGTTAGTGCCCTAACGAGACAGCCAGCCAACAAAGATCCTCTCGGAATTCCAGTGAAAATTGAGGGTCAGGAGCTGATGGCCATACTTGATACAGTAGCGAATGCCAATTACATATGCACTGCGCTCGTCCCCCAAGAAACTGCAAGTGATAGAAAGGGAAGTGTTGGATTTGTCTGCACGTAGCAAAACTACTGGAAAGGAATTTTTCCTGGCTAATAATTTACATGAGGCTATAACCCAGAGACAACCTTGGCTTTCCAACCAAGCAATCAATCATTGACTGTAGCCACAGTCAGATATGTGTGGGGCAAAACCAGAGGCCAGCCGTCACATGGAAGCAAGCTGACACGTGCAAACCCAGGCAACCAATTTCAGCTGACAATTTGAACCACCAGCTTAGGTAACGCAGCATATTGACATATTGAAGCAACAGCTGGAATGTGGCCGCCAAGCATGTAGACGCAATTACTTAGCATTCCCCACTACCCCGTCTACCCCTCCAGGGTAAACCCCAAGTGAGACGCCTGCATCTACCCACACCAGTTCCTGCGCCTGTTGATGGAAGACTAAATCCCGAGGCTCCACCCTAAACGGGCCAACCTGCAGTAGGAGCGGGTGACTCTGCTCCTCCTGAGGCCAGACACGCTCCCTTCTCCTACTACAGTGCTTCACCAGGTGGCAACCAGAGAGAAACTAGCCCACCATTGCTGAGAGGAAGCGCCTACCACCCCTCCATCTTCAGAGCTGAGACCGAAGGTCTTGAACTTCATTTCATGGGCCGTTATTGTCTAGCTACTTTAAACATAGTAAAACTGAATACTAGACTTAAGTTAACTGATGTCAGTCTTTCAGTGCCTGCCAAAAAAATTACAAAAGGAAAAGGTGAAAAAAATTTGTCATAGCATTTGTTTACAAAACATTTGTTTTCTTTATTGGCACAACAGCTGTGGTGGAAGGATACATTGTAACGGTGCTACTTTTCTAGAACTGTCAAAATTTTAAAAAAATTACCTACATAAAATGGATATAATATCTTATTGTCTAGGAAATTGTAACAAAACATTTTGTCAGTCGTTCTATCTTAAGCCAATTTGCCACCCCACTTTTACACTAATTTTGATGGTAATATGTCAATATATGCCATTCTGAAAAATAATTTTTACTTTAACTCACCTACATTTGAAAATATAGATTCATGAATAAATAATGCCTTGTTTCCAAGCAAACGTTAAACAAACTGTCTTATAACGTGCTGCATTTTAGGGTGATTCACCGTCTCATTTTTATGCCAATTTTGATGGTATGTACTATAAGTTCGTCTCTGCAGTTTCGAGGCTATCCTGGACTGTAAACATTGATTTACTACACCCCTATCAGGTAAATAATAATTTCCCTTCTCTTCTTGATGTATGTTGCAAATATTTTAGCTTTTGAGTTTTGTTATCTATGACAGACGTTTAGCGTCACCTTTGTGGCTTTCTGAGCTAGGGATATTGGTTCCCTAGTACTGCATTGTCGGTAGGATTTTAAACAAAAATTAGTAAATAATGTTTTATTTTTAATATCCCACAGTTTCCACATCACCTATTGCCCTAATAACTTTTATATACGAAAAAAACTGTACTTGGATATGACCTTTTAATTAAATCTATTTGCTCAGAGCCATTTAAAAAATTTGGTCTTTATTCCTTCTTTCAGCAATTCAGTCCGATGTTTTAATTATTATGTGGTCCCACAAACGGAAGTCTTTGGACTAGGCAACCCTGGCATGTAACACAAGTAAAGGCAGGTGGGCATGGGTAAATTTTGGCGACCTTGACTGAAGATCGGCAATCACGTGCTAGTGGCGTGGTGTCTATTTTTAGATCTTTGTAGCTTCCGATTCATATAGTAGTGCCGAAGAGAATCATAATAGTTAGCAACCAAAATAAATTCAACAAACTCATTTTTCTGCTTGTTTCCTCCAAATTTTTTAATTAAATAACCAAATTTTTCATGGCTCCCAAAAAAAGGGTTGTTTCGAAAGGGCCGCTATTACTGGGGTTGTAGTGTCAAGAGTTTCCTTACTTTTCTTTCTATGACATCTTATGCTTTATGCCTACGTACCACGTTAAGTACCTTTTTGAGCAGTGTATTGTATTACATACATTTTTTCAGGCCTGTGAGCTATATACCTGATATTTCCAGCACTTTGCACAGCGTAACATTTTACCATTTGATGCCCGCGAGCCACATACAACAAAGAAAGTAAATTACTGAGCCATCCAAACAAATCAAAACAACTGAAGGACATTTGCATCTTAGACTCCACCTTAACTTATCTGCTTTTATATGTTTTCATGTCTTGTATAAAAGTGCCCGGACAAATTTGTGTGCTCATAGTTTCATTATATGTGTTAATAGGAACTGCCAAGCCTACTAAAATACATCTGTTTGCTTACAGTAATGCAACACTCAAAGCTCCGACACAATCTCTTAGCTTATCCCTTACGGTCAAAATATAATATTACAATTTATTTCATATTTATCTAAATTTTCAGCACACCGTGACCTTTTTGTTTGAAGAATTATTTTACCTTCCCTTTTGTAAATGACTACTTGGTCTTGAGTAACTTGTACACAGTACCACAACCATAGGGTTGTATGCTTAAACCAAAGTTTCCAGAACTCTATCTGTTTAACTGTAGAGCCGTACCCCTCCGTGTCTCGGGAAAAAATTGCATTGGGAAGGGAGAGGCATCCCACTGAGGTTTTCCTATCTTCACGACGACGAGGCCACCAGCCGAGCATCACAACGAAGAGGACGAGCACCTGCGCACCTGAAGCGTCAGTTTCCAGCTGCGGAAGGAAGGGGAAGGAGCCTTGATGTGCCATGGGTACATCTGATACTCCTTTGAGTCTCCACCTCAGCTGCACCCACCTCTAATGCTAAGCCATGCTGCTGCCAGTTCCAGCAGCATTGCTTCCATCACCTACATACTTGCATGCCTACTGGCAAGTAGGCCTGCCACCGACTGGTTCCAGGCAACCCGCGCTGCACGCATACCTGCCTTGGGGATATGGCTGCATATTGCCCTGTAGAGGACTCCACATAGGGATACCGAACGTGTATCCCGGGTACACAGCAGGGATGGCAAGCTCTCCCACCTACGCCGCCCTCCCCCCTTTACTTGCCCCCAGCCGAATGGGTAAAACCTCTTGTCGTGCAGTCTACTCTGCGAAATTCTTTTCTGTTCAGTCTCTGCACTGTCCAGTTAACTGCCTGCCAGATCTCACCTGCTATATTCGTCTACAAGACCTTCCACCATACACTGCGTGTTAAGTTCACCCTAACTGTTAGGGAGTACAATTCGCCATGTTGGCATGCCCATGCCAGTTGCCTAGTTGTTTGTCTATGGGGGTCACCTTTCCCCCCACTATTCCCCACGCACATGTGTAGTGCACTTGCTTGGCAGTCAGACCACCTTACCCTTCAGGCATCCTTTGCGCAGGCTGGGATATAACAGTGTGTGTTTATAAATTAACTCATATATACATTAATTTACCCCTGTCTTTTACCTATAAGCTCACCCTCACTCATTCCTTTCAACAATCAGCGCCCTCCCCTCCCCTACCAACACCAACACAAACACGCACTTGGGTAAGATTATAATCCCGCAGTCCTTCTGGCTCAAACTAAGCTTACAATGGGAACCCTCTCTACCTCAAATTGGGCGCCTGGCTACTAACAATGCTGCCACTTCTTTGGGCACCGCTGGGGCTGAGAGAAAGGCCAACTACGATCTCTACTTGAAGGAGACTTGGCCACTAGCAAAACTGCAGCTTCCCTGGACTCTCCAGAGAGTAGGTGTAGTGATGCATCACACCTCCCCTCAAAGAGATATGAGCAGTTCTTCAATGCCACTCATTGCTTCAGCCGATGAGTCAGGCGTGTACACTTCACTGCTGCCACTACTGTCACTGTCTCCACCATCTAAATATATAATAACTTTATCAATTTCAACGTCAAATCGCACATCCTTGTCATAATAGTCGTTCTTGAGTGTCTTGACAAGATTGCAAATTGGTATCCAGTCTTCTGGCCCCATTCGGTTAAATATGTCCTCGCAGAGTTTTTCACACCTGTCAAATTGCAAGTAAAATTTTTGGAAGCGACTTCTCCTTTAACTTTAGCCCAGATGCTTTCTATCGGATTCAAATCCGGATGATAGGGTGACAGACGAAGTACTGTGTGGCCATGATTTCCCGGTAGTCTGTCTACCGAGTACTGCACTTGCCGAGGTTTGTGTTGCTTTATGAGGTCATACAAAGTTGGTTTTAGCATGTCGCTATCTCCTTACCTAAACACTGCTGCATTTCCATCTTAGTTGAGCTGGAAGTAGGTGTTTTGCTTACTTTTACATTGTGATAGAATGTACGATTCATCCATGTAAATAATTGTAAGTTTCTAATTTCTATATTGCCGCATATTTGAGATATTCTATACGTTTTTGCAGAATATCTGATTTTTCTATTAAAACCAGGCGCTGCGATTTTGTTTTTTTACCATCTAAATCTTAGCTTCCTCAAAATAAATCTTAAAGTTGTATTACTTCCTTGGTAATTTATGTAATCCTTTAACTTACGTCTTAGAGTTTCGACAGTTTGCACACGTTTTTCAGTTAGGCAGAAATTGTAAACAGTACCTCGTACCTCCGCTTCGTCGAAGGTATCAAGGTCGTATTTAGAGATTTTCTTCCATTTCTTGATGGGTGTTAAAAAAGACGTGCGATCAACTGCTTCTTTCTGATTAGCTTCCCTCTTAATTGTTTGCACTGTGGTACGAGACACACCCGTTGCCTTGGATGTTCTTAGCTGCGCTTTCTCAAGGAATGGATGGTTCCCTCAATCTCGCTTCGTTTTCCATAAACTGCAGAACATTGCACACCATTTCTCGCGCCTGTGAGTGCAGTTTCTTGCCTCTCACTATTTGACGTAACTGTAGGCATTTCAATGTGTAATGTTGTACTGTGCGTACTTCACTGTGTTGTCTCCACCGACTGCAGAAGTGATGAACTTCGCACACACAAACCTCGGATACAAACAGTACAGGAAAATGTGACTAAGTATCGTGGATGTGCTTACAATACTACGTCTGCTTCAGACTCGACAAAGGGACTACATTTTCACTCGGTATAGTAGCGGCAGCTGTGCTGGTGTCAAGTACACATCGCTCTGCAGCTTCGCTTCCCCCCTCCACGACTCTCACTGTTACATTCCACTTGTAACGGTCGGCCAGGCTCCAAGTTATTCCGNTGGTATCCAGTCTTCTGGCCCCATTCGGTTAAATATGTCCTCGCAGAGTTTTTCACACCTGTCAAATTGCAAGTAACCTTTTTGGAAGCGGCTTCTCCTTTAACTTTAACCCAGATGCTTTCTATCGGATTCAAATCCGGATGATAGGGTGACAGACGAAGTACTGTGTGGCCATGATTTCCCGGTAGTCTGTCTACCGAGTACTGCACTTGCCGAGGTTTGTGTTGCTTTATGAGGTCATACAAAGTTGGTTCTAGCATGTCGCTAGTAAATGAAATACTCTCCTTACCTAAACACTGCTGCATTTCCAGCTTAGTTGAGATGGAAGTAGGTGTTTTGCTTACCTTTACATTGTGATAGAATGTACGACTCATCCATGCAAATAATTGTAAGTTTCTAATTTCTATATCGCCGAATACTTGAGATATTCTATACGTTTTTGCAGAATTTCTGATTTTTCTATTAAAACCACGTGCTGAGATTTTGTTTTTTACCATCTAAATCTTAGCTTACTCAAAATCAATCTTAAAGTTGTATTACTTCCTTGGTAATTTATGTAATCCTTTAACTTACGTCTTAGAGTTTCGACAGTCTGCACACGTTTTTCAGTTAGGTAGAAATTGTAAACAGTACCTCATCTTCGTCGAAGGTATCAAGGTCGTATTTAGAGGTTTTCTTCCTTTTTCATGATGGGTGTTAAAAAAGACGTGCAATCACCTGCTTCTTTCTGATTAGCTTCCCTCTTAATTGTTTGCACTGTGGTACGAGACACACCCGTTGCCTTGGATGTTCTTAGCTGCGCTTTCTCAAGGAATGGATGGTTCCCTCAATCTCGCTTAGTTTTCCATAAACTGCAGAACATTGTACACCATTTCTCGCGCCTGTGAGTGCAGTTTCTTGCCTCTCACTATTTGACGTAACTGGAGGCATTTCAATGTGTAATGTGGTACTGTGCGTACTTCACTGTATTGTCTCCACCGACTGCAGAAGTGATGAACTTCGCACACACAAACCTCGGATACAAACAGTACAGGAAAATGTGACTAAGTAACGTGGATGTGCTTGCAATACCATGTCTGCTTCAGACTCGACAAAGGGACTACATTTTCACTCGGTATAGTAGCGGCAGCTGTGCTGGTGTCAAGTACACATCGCTCTGCGGCTTCGCTTCCCCCCTCCACGACTCTCACTGTTACATTCCACTTGTAACGGTCGGCCAGGCTCCAAGTTATTCCGNGGCTTCGCTTCCCCCCTCCACGACTCTCACTGTTACATTCCACTTGTAACGGTCGGCCAGGCTCCAAGTTATTCCGCGTGTAGTGTACATTTCTTCTTTGTAAAGTTAAAAATGCTGTTAATTTTCATCTTAAAACTATAAATAGGGTTGGAAAACTCACAATAGCCCATTATACATACATATTTTTTATAGTAAATAACTATGTTTGTAAGCAATCGTACAATGTGTTTCCAAATGTATACCAGCATGTTTAGTGGTTTTACCTTCTTTTTTAAGTATTGGAACATTAAGAAACTGAATATTAACATTTTTTTACAATATGGGAGGAAAGAATGAGTTGAAGAGTCCATATTTCATCCAATCGAACAAAATATTCCTTCATTTGTTTGTGATCCGGAGTAGTTAAGTGATCAGCACAGGGTATGGCTATAATCCTCATTTCTTATGAATTACATGAAATGTGAATGTACTGAAATCCCTAGGTGGCGATACAAATCTCGAGTATCATAGACGAATAGATTGATGTTCCAATTTTACCCATAATTATGGAAAAACTGCATCTGTGCTTGTAAAGTAGTGAATGTTACAGGCAATAATCAGTACACTTAAAAGTGTTTTAATATGCAGCAGGTAGAGTTTTATTGCTGTTTACTTTCAAATAAAAGAGTTATTGAAGATACGAAATTGCATTCATCTGTGCATAATTTTGTATGTAAAGACTGAAGATAACCAAACCATTACTATATTTCCTTCCTACCTCCATGAGTACATTATTTAACATGCAACAGATCCAAAAATTGTTAAGAGCTTTGGACACGGAATAATTTCTGCGATGATAAAAAACTAAATGAATATGCAATAACAAATTACAGCATTTTTCTAAAATATTTTTAACTCATTTGTGTGCAATCCTCGTCAAATATATCTGTAGAACTGCACTTCAGTTTTAGAGAGCTGAAATAACATTGGTAATCACTACTGCGACAATAATATTTTATGAACATTTCTCTAACACACAGCTTAAACACTTTTTCTATTATAACACACACCTGTTTCAAACTTTCAAGAAAATGTGTTGCTTTAGTGGCAAAACTTTTAAACTATCACCAAACATCACACATTTTGACAGTATAAACACCTATAAAATGTCTTTGCATTCTCGCAAAATTTATGTGCAACATACATATTTCCATAAAGTATTTATTTTTTATGAAACCATTCTGTGTAATTGCATAAGGACAAAAACAGTACAGCAGCTGAGAAACATGTTCGACAGTAAGCATGCATCTATTTAAATGACTACATTTTTCTTCTGACGACATTGGCAATTAACAAACTGTACTTCACAACAACTTTTTTTTTTACGGATATTATATCGGTTGAAATTTTTGCATAAAATATTGGTCTTGGTCAGACAAACACATTTTCCATACAGATGTGCAGTCATGATGTTTCACTGGCCGGACCAGTTTCTTCAGGGGGCACGTGGTGGTACACTGCAGTCTGTTGGGCAGTGGTTGGCAAACTGAGAACCAACCGGCCAAGAGGCTAACTAGGTTGAAATGTAGTGAATGAGTTATACTATGTTCAAACCAGGTAACTTAAAGCCAGAACTTTGTGTCCGCATTTGAGGATGGTTCTGAGTTTGTCCNGTTATACTATGTTCAAACCAGGTAACTTAAAGCCAGAACTTTGTGTCCGCATTTGAGGATGGTTCTGAGTTTGTCCACGCTCTCAAGGTAGGGGACAACCAGAGGGATATCTGAGTTGCTGATCTTTGTTTGGGAATCTGTGATTGAAGTGGGATGCTGATTCTGTTTGTGAACAAGGGATCTGGGGTACTCTATGAAGAAAGACTTTGGCTATTATATCACGCTGCTTGTTTAGGTCAGTTTGAGTAGAGCAAATGCATTTAGCACTGGTGGCAAGACTGTACAGCAGTTTTCTTGGCATGGAATGGATGGTAGCTGTCAAAATGTACGTGTGGAAGGTAGTTGGTGGGTTAGCGGATGAGACGGTCCTCAGTTGAATCCCAGATCATGAAGACGTCTTCTATAAAACATATTCAGCAGTGTGGCTGAGTTGGCTGGTGGTTCAGAAAGTTTTGCTCCAGTTTACCCATTACAAATTGGCTTAAGGGGGAGCCATGAGGGTGCCCATAACTGTGCCTTTAATTTAGATGTAGTGTTTGTTCTGAAATCTTAAACTGTCATTGTTTAGATACTATATATAAAGGACAGAAGCTCAAGAACTCACAGTCTAGTACTCGTCAACAGGCACACCCAAACAAGGACGATACTTTTTTGACACAGTTGAACGATCACAACATTTTTGCTTGAAGTTGTAGGGCACTGCAATATGGTGGAAGGGCGCTATTGGTAGTGAACCTAACGGCCAAGTGGCAAACTAGGGTGTGGTGGGAAAACTGAAATTTTGCCGGTATAACTGTACCGAAATATACATACGGTATTTACAACAGTACAATAAATCAACAGTACATAGGGAATGTACTGTACCTGCATATTGTACAGTAAATTTTACATATCAGTACCTCATTCAACATGTGTAGTACAGTAGTCTGTTATATGATGCTGTTTGCTGTACATTGTTTTAATAAATATTTCCTCTATGTCCTTTTCTAGAGTCTGTGCTTTTTCTACACTCGAGTCTACATTTTTTATTGTACCTTCTAGGAAACCTTTGCACAGTCCTGACACCCTCCTATGCCTCTTTCACTGATGGAGCATGTTTTTCATTATCGTCCTTATCTTCAACATCGATTTCTTCCGTGATGGAACTGCCTTTCACAGCCTCCACAAGAGCTTCAACTGATGGGATTTCACTTATTATAACTTCACAGTCGACACTGATAAAATCTTCAGCTTCAGTGGAAATCGCACTGATAGTCTGAAGCAGATCTTTGAGACGCACATAATCCGCTTTTTTGAATCCCACACATCCAGTTGAAAAACCAGTCCTCCAGAAAAGGTTCTGTACAGCGATCATTGATACACTCTTCCTTAATTTGTTGGTAAATTGTGCAGCATTCAGAACATTTATTGATGTAGTCTGCTTTGATTTCAAAGCTTGGATTAAATAAAGTGCTACTTTACTTTTGTAATAGGTTTTAAAACTGCAAATCACACCTTGATCCATGAGTTGGAGAACTGACGTGGTGTTGGGAGGCAGGAACACCAGCTTGATGTTGCTGAGGTTTTAAACATGAGGATGAGCTGGGCAGTTGTCTACCACAAGCAGAATATTTCTTCCTTTCACTCTCAGCGCTCCATCTCGGCATCCAGGTTGTTCTTGAAAAATTGGAGATGTTATCCAGGCATTATTATTGAACTGATAATTCACCGCGAGCTGCTTGACATTAAAAAAAAAAAATCAAATTCTTAAATTTCCCAATTAGCAGCAGCCCTCCCACAAGCAGAGTGATTATTGTAATTTCCCCAGGGTTCACTTCTACAAACTGGAGGGGGGTCAAAAGCCATTGGAATGTTGCCCGCACTTCCTCTTCACATCACCCCCGTTCTCAGAAATGACACTTACCTGGTAACAACCGGCTGTCCTGGATATTTTGACTGGGCATAATAGCCGCTTTTCACACAAATCAGAACCATCCAACCTTTGTCCTTCAATACATTTAAGGAGTCGTAGGCCTACAATATTGTTCTCAACACATCCTTTCAGACTTCTTGGAAGAAGGATTATTTTGAAATAAGTAACAATTTTATGTTACAATTACACCTTTTATTTTGAAGCAAACGCGTGACGCTTATTTGACAGATATAAACACGACTTCGCCTCATCTTTACGTATCATCATGTTACCCCAGGCAGAGTTTGAACCCCGAAATGACTTGATACGAGAGCCTACCATTACGCCCCTAGATGGGGCACCCACGGACACGTCAGCCAAGATTGTTTCGCCCTTAAGTCAGATGTCCGACCAACCCCCTCACGCGTGAGAGAGACTAGCCGAGCAGCCCAGTTAAGCACCCAAGTTCGCACAGCAGAGGCAACCCAGTATAACAGAGACACCTAGTTCCACCATGGACCGAGGGATTGCGCTAGGAGCTCTCCCTTGCAACTCCTGTGCCTTAGACGAGCCACCTAAATATATGTCCGTGCACCGCCGATAAACTGTAGTTGATCTCCAGCAGCTTGCTCTACCACCTCGTGTGCTGGAGCTATCTGCTGACCCCAACATCGTCGCGATCAACCATAAACTCTTCAAGACCTGCACCAGCAACCCCAGAACAAGTATTCAACAACCCCTCTACATGCACAACCCTTCTGGTAGTGCCACCGTAAGTCCCTTCTGGACAACAGCATTGAGATAGTTAGGGACAGTTAGTTTCATAGCTACCTAGCCGCATCTGCTCTTGTATAGTTTAGACCCAGGTCCCTTTCATCTGGTTTCCATAGTTTACTTCTGTTCAGTTTCTGGTTAGTTACGAGATAGTGCGGGCCAAGGTGTTTATTCCTCACGGAATAAATACGTTTTCTAACAAACCTCCAGGTACTGATTCTAGGGTGACTGTGATTATACTCCCCATAGACGTCTGCCCACCATGGGAAGGCAGGAGGACTGCGACTTTTACAACACATTGCTGAACCTAGAGTAGGACTGCGAGCTCCCTTAACTGGGCGCATGTACGTCACAAACTAACCCATTAGACTGCTACCCATACTGTGCACCTGGTGTGCAGTAATGGTAGAGCCACAACCACTAGCGACACAATCCATAAGGTGGTTAGTCAACCAGCCCAGCCGACTCACTCCATCCACCGCACTGAACTGTCGCCGCAAGGAGTAATCGGGTACGACTCCGGTTGGCTCAGCCTCTGCTTGATTATACATCTAGCCAGGGATCATTGTCGCCTGCTTTCCTTTTTTCCTTTCGTGAAGCCGACTTTAGTACCTACCTGTATGCCTTACACCCAAAGGAATGGTGCAAAGTGGCAAGCTAAGAAGGCAGCTACTGCATCTGAATTCAACAGGAGCAGTAACCCAGCCCCAACTGCACTTTGCAGTATAACCCCGTAGGAATGAGCTCAAGCCACCCGCCAGTTGGAGACACCTCACCTCCCACTCATTTCAACCCCCAATCAAGACAAACGGCCGACCGCACCCGGTCGTCACTGACTTCCGTCAAGGACGCCACGTGTCGCTAGGTATCGCAAATCCCTGGTTCTAGAGACGCCAGATCAGCAGCCCTCAGCGGGCACCCTTCAGCACCGCCAGCCACAGTGGCACCTCCGTCCAAGGACTGGGCACCAGCAGCCGCACCAGCAGCAGAGCAAGGAGCTACCCTGGGGCCACATCAAGTACAGGTAAACCCGTGGCAGTGTGCGAATCAGTACACAGGACAGCTAAGCCAACGACTGACTTTGTACCGTGCCATCAAGCCACACCTTATCTTACTAACCGGTCGGGGTCCGGTCAGCAGTCAATTAGGTCAGCCAGTTAAATTGCCAGTGTCTTTGACTGACACACCAAAACCTTGCCGGATTGTGACGTCGTCAGCCACCCGACGTCACGCGTCAAAGTTTTAATTTCTAGGTTTACTGTAATGATGTTAATGGTCCACTGTAAACAAAAATCGTAATGTACACGGGTCGGGACCAATGATTTAGGTTCACTATAGCCGAATGTTTACCATAACCGAGTACATTACATTCAGAGTTGACTGCATTTACTTAAAATAATGATGAGATAAAAAAAAATAAAAAATATTTAGAATATTACGTAAAAATTGTAGTTTACCGTATCATCATCAGATGCAGTTTTCAGTGCAGTATCCAGCGACGTCATAAGACTACTGAACCCTTTTTTCATTGATGAAATACCAGCATTCAAGTTGTTAGGAAGACCCATGTTGGTAAATGGTCCTTGTGGCAACGGACCATTTGCTGGCTTTATCTGAAATCATACAACTACTTTTACACACAGCACCCAGTACTTCAAAGAATTAATTTGAGAATGCACTTTGAGCATTTCATCAACTGCACTATCACAATATAAATTTTATCCCTGTTAAAAATATTTTAATTACAAATCTCTAAGGTCAATAGTTTTAACAGAAAAAAATTAAGAGGAAAACATACTGCTATGCTAATATTAAAAATATAAATACTATAAAAGTAACATAATTTTGTATAATCATTTTGTGTGGCTTCTAAATACAAGAACACAAAACTGCCAACATAATTTGACGCGTGATGTGTATGTGTGACTATTAATTTTTTTGCCAACTGAGCATCATCACATGCGGAGACACGTAACCCAGAGAAATTCGAAACCATGACCAGCCGCTTCCAAGGCCAGCTGACAACCTCCTTGGACACGTCAGATACAAGGAGAGCTGAATTAAGCACCCAAATAGTAATCAACCCGATCACACCGCCTAGTATTTCCCGTGGGAAGAGATAACCACGAGGCAATGTAAGTGAGTTGCCCCTATGCCAGCGTCAGATATTCGCCTGCCCCAAACGAATACCGAACGCAGCAACGCAAGTGATTTGCCCCTAACTTGGCATCAGATATGGTCTGTTTCATATAAGTTGGCGAGATTTTGAGAGTTCGACGAAAGTAGAGCCAATGTTTACTTTTTGTTTATGTATCCTTTCGCCATCAGCTGATGCGTCAAGTGGCGGCTGAATATTTATTTTATTAACACGCTGTCAGATAATCCATTTTCCATTTTAATGCTAAACAAATTTTAAGGCATTTATAGGCTCACATCTGTCTAAAAAATTTATACGTTTCAAAAGTAAAAAAAGAAAACCTTGCAAAAAAATGAAATATTTGCTACCTATTTTTTTATTTATTACAGACAACGAATTTGGGTTAACAATTGTGAGATGGTAATTGTAGTTCTTATCACACTTTGGATGTTACAGCAAATATTTTAAGACTGGAAATAAAACTAATTCGGGAAACTTGCTTGACAATGCACTTTTCATTCACCAACAAACAACTTACCAACGACTTTTGCAAAACAGTTATTCTGCTATTACTGATACTAAAAAGCTTGAGTTAGAAATATGTGGCGTGGAATAACATAGGAATTGCTTAAAAACTATTCACGCGCGTCTCACTTTTTTCGTTTTATTAATACAATATGGTAACAGCACGGAAACAAGGAAATGGGTTTTCGGGAGAACAATATGGCGTATAATTCACGTAGACGAACAATTACCGGCCGAATAGAAATTACTGGTACTCAAAATCACTGTACACGAAATATATGTTAATTTAAAAATCATGCAAAGCTCGCAGAAAAATAAAACTATTGGTATCTGTTCGCAAATTTACTATATATAACACACAAAAGCTATTCTTTTCTGACTGGTAATGCTTCGGGAAAGAGCAGACAGATGACGCGCACAGCATGACAGGGCGAAGTGCAAGACATTTGCGTTGCTCAACAGATAGCAGCACGGCCTGCCTCTTGATCCCATCTTTTTAAAAGTTGACTGGTCTTCTATTACTTGCTCGGAACGACACGAATTTGAAATATATTTTGTCAAATTATTATAAAAATAAATCAACTATGTTATGCAATATTTCTGTATGCTTTTGGAATTAATATCAAGCACATATGGAAAGCATGGTTGGAGACGTGAAAAAGGTATTTAAGTTGCATTTAATTTGGATACGGATCGTTTTATTGTGCATTTCATTTTGAACACCTATGCATTCCTACTTTATCATGAAGTTTAGTTTGTAACACTAACAACCACTGTTTTGTGACCACGTAAAATAAAATGTATTAATTAATCTAGAAACTCTTTCTTATCGCGTATTTCCAGTTTTTCTAATGAGCGTCGGCAGTGTACCCAGAATAGCCAACGTAATATTAACTTTTGTTCATTCGTCCATCAGCTGCTACAGGATTTTGTAAATGGCACTTTGTTTGTTTCGTATACTCAAGTTGCCACTCACCGACTGTCAGAATCTCGCCAACTTATATGAAACAGACCTTACTGCCCGCAAAACCAGGAAAAATACNCAGCAGCCCTCAGCGGGCACCCTTCAGCACCGCCAGCCACAGTGGCACCTCCGTCCAAGGACTGGGCACCAGCAGCTGCACCAGCAGCAGAGCAAGGAGCTACCCTGGGGCCACATCAAGTACAGGTAAACCCATGGCAGTGTGCGAATCAGTACACAGGACAGCTAAGCCAACGACTGACTTTGTACCGTGCCATCAAGCCACACCTTATCTTACTAACCGGTCGGGGCCCGGTCAGCAGTCAATTAGGTCAGTCAGTTAAATTGCCCGTGTCTTTGACTGACACACCAAAACCTTGCCCAATTGTGACGTCGTCAGCCACCCGACGTCACGCATCAAAGTTTTAATTTCTAGGTTTACTGTAATGATGTTAATGGTCCNACCCGACGTCACGCATCAAAGTTTTAATTTCTAGGTTTACTGTAATGATGTTAATGGTCCACTGTAAACAAAAATCGTAAGGTACACGGGTCGGGACCAATGATTTAGGTTCACTATAGCCGAATGTTTACCATATTCGAGTACATTACATTCAGAGTTGACTGCATTTACTTAAAATAATGATAACATAAAAATATATGAAAAATATGTAGAATATTAGGTAAAAATGGTAGTTTACCGTATCATCATCAGATGCAGTTTTAAGTGCAGTATCCAGCGACGTCATAAGACTACTGAACCCTTTTTTCATTGATGAAATACCAGCATTCAAGTTGTTAGGAAGACCCATGTTGGTAAATGGTCCTTGTGGCAACGGACCATTTGCTGGCTTTATCTGAAATTATACAACTACTTTTACACACAGCACCCAGTACTTCAAAGAATTAATTTGAGAATGCACATTGAGCATTTCATCAACTGCACTATCACAATATAAATTTCATCTTGTTAAAAATATTTTAATTACAAATCTCCAAGGTCGATAATTTTAACAGAAAAAAATTAAGAGGAAAACACACTGCTATGCTAATACTAAAAATATCAATACCATAAATGTAACATAATTTTGTATGTTCATTTTGTGTGGCTTCAAAACACAAGAACACAAAACTGCCAACATATTTTGACGCTTGATGTGTATGTGTGACTATTAATTTTTTGCCAACTGCGCATCATCACATGCAGAGATACGTAACCCAGAGAAATTCGAAACCATGACCAGCCGCTTCCAAGGCCAGCTGACAGCCTCCTTGGACACGTCAGATACAAGGAGAGCTGAATTAAGCACCCAAATAGTAATCAACCCGATCACACCTCCTAGTAATTCCCGTGAGAAGAGATAACCACGAGGCAATGTAAGTGAGTTGCCCCTATGCTAGCGTCAGATATTTGCCTGCCCCAAACGAATACAGAATGCAGTAATGCAAGTGATTTGTCCCTAACTTGGCATCAGATATGGTCTGTTTCATATAAGTTGGCAAGATTTTGACGAAAGTAGAGTTAATGTTTACTTTTCATTTATGTATCCTTTCACCATCAGCTGGTGCATCAAGTGGCAGCTGAATATTAATTTTTTTAACACGCTGTCAGATAATCCATTTTCCCTTTTAATGCTAAACAAATTTTAAGGCACTTATAAGCTCACATCTGTCTAAAAAATTTGTAGGTTTCAAAATTAAAAAAAAAGAAAACCTTGCAAAAAAATGAAATATTTGTTACCTATTTTTTTATTTATTACAGACAAAGAATTTGGGTTAACAATTGCAAGATGGTAATTGTAGTTCTTATCACACAGAAATATGTGGCATGGAATAACATAAGAATTGCTTAAAAACTATTCACGCGTGTCCCACTTTTTTTGTTTTATCAATACAATGTAGTAACAGCACGGAAACAAGAAAATGGGTTTTCGGGAGAACAATGTGGCATATAATTTACGTAGACGAACAATTACCAGCCGAATAGAAATTACTAGTACTCAAAATCACAGTACACGAAATATATGCTCATTTAAAAATCATGCAGAGCTGGCGGAAAAATAACTATTGGTATCTGTTCGCAAATTTGTTATATATCACACGCGAAAGCTATTCTTTTCTGGTTGGTAATACTTCAGGAAAGAGCGGACAGATGACGTGCACAGCATGACAGGGCGAGGTGTGAGCCATTTGCATTGCTCAACAGATAGCAGCACGGCCTGCCTCTTGATCCCGTCTTTTTAAAAGTTGACTGTTCTTCTATTACTTGCTCGGAACGACGCGAATTTGAAATATATTTTGTCAAATTATTATAAAATAAATCAACTATATTATGCAATATTTCTGTATGCTTTTGGAATTAATATCAAGCACATATGGAAAGCATGGTTGGAGACATGAAAAAGGTTCTGAAGTTGCATTTCATTTGGATACAGATAATTTTATTGTGCATTTCATTTTGAACACCTATGCATTACTACTTTATCACGAAGTTTAGTTTGTAACACTAACAACCACTGTTTTGTGACCACGTAAAATAAAATGGATAAATTAATCTAAGAACTCTTTCTTATCCGCGTATTTTCTGCTTTTCTGATGTGCATCGGCAGTGCACTCAGAATAGCAAACGTATTTTTAACTTTTGTTCGTTCGTGCATCAGCTGATACAGGATTTTGTAAATGGCACTTTGTTTGTTTCGTATACATCAAATTGCCACTCACCGACTGTCAGAATCTCGCCAACTTATATGAAATAGACC
>NQII01005741.1:3078-48342 GCA_002778355.1 Clitarchus hookeri | reverse complement strand
CTCCTGCTGCGAGTATATAATGCCAAACACCCGGCAAATGTTAGTTGTGTGTGACGGTATTGTAGTTATTCCTTGGGGTTACCCAACTCTGACAGGTTACAATGGGTATCGACATCGCCCGTGGCGCTTAAGTTCCTTATCACCATGATGATAAATTAGGCTGCCATATTTCTAGCCACATAAATCGGTTATGCTAGATCTAACTGTTGCCCCTCAAACAGATTTATCACCTGTCAATGTGACTTGCTCACTGTTTCTGGTGTGCATGCATACATACATTTACTTTATTTGTATGCTTACACTACGAAAGATTTTAGTGAAATGCTGATGCATATTCATAATTTAAAATTTTGCAAAATATCCACCTATCGGTTAAAATGAAGTGCTTATAACAGAAAGCCAGAATTCTTAGTCTCCTGCAACCAACCTGAGAAAATTTCCCGTTAAATTCCAAACTTTAACTAGCCAACTGATGAGCGGATCAGTACTGTTCTTTCACATCCACCACCACCATAACTTGTTCGTAAGAAGAGAGAGTTAGAAAGTTGCACATCTTACTTTTGAATGTTTATACCAAGTCATTACGTAGATATACACTGTTTTTAAAAATCTTCTATACTAGTTAAGAAAGGATATTAAGAGCAGATTGGTGAAAAATTATGCATAATGAGAAGTACGTTTTTTGTCAGTAAACTGCAATTTGTGTGCACTTAAGTCAACTTTGAGAAAAATTATTTATTATAACAAGTATCTTAATGCCAGTGAACTAAAATTCATATAAAAATGAAGAGACACATGTCAACAGCACAGTATGTGTCAATTTCCATGTATTCTCGTATTCTTTAAATTCACTGCATTACTAAAGTTTTAAAATTTAATAATACAGTAGTTTGTAATAAACAGTATTATATTCACATTAAAATTTAACAAGTCTGTCAGTACACTAGCCATTAACACCGACCCCCACTAATCGCAATACATACTTTGTTTACGAGGTAAGATAATACGGACCCCAGATGATGATCGAGACTCTTGACCACCAGAGAACTCCAGAGATAAGGAAGACATCTCGCTGACGGGAGTGTCACACTTCTTGCTGGTATGCACTGCCCCGCTCACAGGCCCTGTCAGGGTCCCGGTCACGCTGGCCGCCGTGCCCGTCAGCTCGTCTGGGATGCTGAACGAGTCCGGCAGCACGGACTCCATGTCCCCACCTGCGTACTCCTTGCCAGGGGACTGCGAAGGCATCACTAGCGTCACCTCCACCTACCACACAAGCATCCTGGACCATCAGTCACAAACCTGTGAGCTGACTGCTAAACATACTGCAAGATGAGTTAGGACAGCCAAATAAACAAATGAATTACCATGCTCGCCTGTGTGCCACTTGCACCCACGTGAAACGTGCACCCCAAATTATAAACATCCCAGGGAAAAAAAAATTTCATATGTAATCACTTTCAGTGGACAGCTGTGTTCTAGAAGTTATACATATATCGCAAAACTAATTGTGGCATAAGCTTTACCGTGTTTACTCAAAATAAAAATCTCTACATTTTTTTTTAAACTGGCATCTGATAATAGGGACAGCATTATATTTGTGATTTAGGCAGTTTTGCCACCCAGAAAACCGTGCTGCTTTCTGCTGCTGCCGCTGCATTCCCGGCTATCTATAATGTCAGTGGAAACTGTCCAACAGGTACAGTCNCGTGCTGCTTTCTGCTGCTGCCGCTGCATTCCCGGCTATCTATAATGTCAGTGGAAACTGTCCAACAGGTACAGTCTGAGCACAATGCAAATAGGCAAGCTATTTAAACACAAAGACTACTAATCTCATGGTACGTCACACCTTTAATGTAAATGTGCAAAAATAAGTAAACAATGCAATCCTTTATTAGTGCAGTTGTCATTTAAAAAGTTAACTTGTCTACAGAAAACATNGCAAAAATAAGTAAACAATGCAATCCTTTATTAGTGCAGTTGTCATTTAAAAAGTTAACTTGTCTACAGAAAACATGAACAACATAAACAAAAACTTCAAAAGTGGACTGCTTGTCCGCAAGGCCGGCTGAAAGTCGCACAACCACTCCACCCCGCTAACAGTCGTCTGTTTTGTTTCTAAAAATACTGTAGCTGGGACCATCCTTGCCATAGCCATGCGCTCGTCGTGATAGGGAAAAACAGTCTATGTCATGACAAACCCAGCTGTTTCCTCAATAAATAACACATTTCCTAGCAAACTCTAAACAAACTGTCTTACCAGGTGTGTTGTCTTAGGCTTAAAAACGATTGTTGGAGGAAATCTTAAGTGACAGGACCGAAATATATTTTGATCGACGCAACATCCGATAAACGATACAAGCGGTTAGCTTTACCATTATTTACATAGGAGTTTTGCCAGGACCACTAAAAATTAACTGTGGACACGGTTTCTCGGTACATGCGTTTTCGGTACGAGAGTCAAGTGTATACTGCTTTATCAAAAACTTTAACTCTCAGTTTAATAAATCAACATGCTTTCTGATAACCTAAACAAATGCCATTTTAATCTGTTTTAACATCTCATTCGATACTATTGAGTGTTGTTCTGATGAACAATTGATTATGAAAAAATTTTAAAAATTAATACAAAACAAACTATTACAATCTATTGCTCAAACCAACTACATTTTTACTGCTTCACATGACAATCTTACAAAATTATTACATGGTTTCATGAAGTGTGTGCTTTTTTCGCAATTTCAAATAGCTACAGCAAATTTTATAATTTCGCACCTTGCGAAAAACGAGTATCTCCACAAATAAGCAATAACAGACCATATGGGGCCACTAGCAACCTTTATTTTTAGATCTTACCCAGCTCCAATTTGTATAGTAGTGCCAGAGAGAATCACATTGTGAAGTGAGGTGAGTATGGAGTGGTGCTAGAATGCAAAGGTGGGGGAAACTGGACATCCCCAAGAAAACCCACAGAACAGTGGCATTGTCTAGCACTATTCCCACATGCGAAAATCCGGGGAGCAACCCTGCCGGGAATCTAGCCCGGTTCGCCTTGGTAANCAAACCTGTGAGCTGACTGCTAAACATACTGCAAGATGAGTTAGGACAGCCAAATAAACAAATGAATTACCATGCTTGCCTGTGTGCCACTTGCACCCACGTGAAACGTGCACCCCAAATTATAAACATCCCAGGGAAAAAAAATTTTCATATGTAATCACTTTCAGTGGACAGCTGTGTTCTAGAAGTTATACATATATCGCAAAACTAATTGTGGCATAAGCTTTACCGTGTTTACTCAAAATAAAAATCTCTACATTTTTTTTTTAAACTGGCATCTGAGAATAGGGACAGCATTATATTTGTGATTTAGGCAGTTTTGCCACCCAGCAAACANAGCTGACTGCTAAACATACTGCAAGATGAGTTAGGACAGCCAAATAAACAAATGAATTACCATGCTTGCCTGTGTGCCACTTGCACCCACGTGAAACGTGCACCCCAAATTATAAACATCCCAGGGAAAAAAAATTTTCATATGTAATCACTTTCAGTGGACAGCTGTGTTCTAGAAGTTATACATATATCGCAAAACTAATTGTGGCATAAGCTTTACCGTGTTTACTCAAAATAAAAATCTCTACATTTTTTTTTTAAACTGGCATCTGAGAATAGGGACAGCATTATATTTGTGATTTAGGCAGTTTTGCCACCCAGCAAACAGTGCTGCTTTCTGCTGCTGCCGCTGCATTCCCGGCTATCTATAACGTCAGTGGAAACTGTCCAACAGGTACAGTCTGAGCACAATGCAAATAGGCAAGCTATTTAAACACAAAGACTACTAATCTCATGGTACGTCACACCTTTAATGTAAATGTGCAAAAATAAGTAAACAATGCAATCCTTTATTAGTGCAGTTGTCATTTAAAAAGTTAACTTGTCTACAGAAAACATAAACTACTTAAACAAAAACTTCAAAAGTTGACTGGTTGTCCGCAAGGCCGGCTGAAAGTCGCACAACCACTCCACCCCGCTAACAGTCGTCTGTTTTGTTTCTAAAAATACTGTAGCTGGGACCATCCTTGCCATAGCCATGCGCTCGTCGTGATAGGGAAAAACAGTCTATGTCATGACAAACCCAGCTGTTTCCTCAATAAATAACACATTTCCTAGCAAACTCTAAACAAACTGTCTTACCAGGTGTGTTGTCTTAGGCTTAAAAACGATTGTTGGAGGAAATCTTAAGTGACAGGACCGAAATATATTTTGATCGACGCAACATCCGATAAACGATACAAGCGGTTAGCTTTACCATTATTTACATAGGAGTTTTGCCAGGACCACTAAAAATTAACTGTGGACACGGTTTATCGGTACATGCGTTTTCGGTACGAGAGTCAAGTGTATGCTGCTTTATCAAAAACTTTAACTCTCAGTTTAATAAATCAACATGCTTTCTGATAACCTAAACAAATGCCATTTTAATCTGTTTTAACATCTCATTCGATACTATTGAATGTTGTTCTGATGAACAATTGATTATGAAAAAATTTTAAAAATTAATACAAAACAAACTATTACAATCTATTGCTCAAACCAACTACATTTTTACTGCTTCACATGACAATCTTAAAAAATTATTACATGGTTTTATGAAGTGTGTGCTTTTTTCGCAATTTCAAATAGCTACAGCAAATTTTATAATTTTGCACCTTGCGAAAAACGAGTATCTCCACAAATAAGCAATAACAGACCACATGGGGCCACTAGCAACCTTTATTTTTAGATCTTACCCAGCTCCAATTTGTATAGTAGTGCCAGAGAGAATCACATTGTGAAGTGAGGTGAGTATGGAGTGGTGCTGGAATGCAAAGGTGGGGGAAACTGGACATCCCCAAGAAAACCCACAGAACAGTGGCATTGTCTAGCCCAATTCCCACATGCGAAAATCCGGGGAGCAACCCTGCCGGGAATCTAACCCGGTTCGCCTTGGTAAGACAAGTGATCTGACCACTACACCACCGCAGCACCAATGGTGTTGGGCTGAGTCAAAATCTGTCCAAAATTTCCCAAAATACTGTACCTGTAATGACCACCCCTAATTCCCGGAAACGATGAGGGGTTGTACCAGTCAGGTTCTAACGTATGTACATATATTTCAGCACATTGCACATAACTGTGATGTTACCTGAGGCAGCAGTGCACCGATGACTATAGAGCCACCTCCTTCCCTCTCGAGGATTCTGTTAGAGTCGAGCGTGAGGTAGGTGGTGAGCTCCGTCACGTCGTCGGCCAGGCGCAGGAGGAACAGGTACTGGTAGTGGTTGAGCTGGATGCTCACCAGGGTCGAGATGTGGGCCAGAGCATGAATGTCTGCTGTGTCTTCTCCTGGCATGCTGACTTCGAACAAACACCACCACAATCATGCAAAAATGCATCACTGACTTTACTGTTATGCAATTTCACATCAAAAGTTCCAAGTGCTCAGAAATTAACCTGTTAATTATACCATATTTACTCAAAAATCAACACCAAATTTGCACATCGGAAATAACTTAGCAGTGCTTTGCTGGAAGGCAAAATGGGATAATAGTTTTCCTGTGCCGGCCAACCAATAACATAAGCGAGCAGAACCTGTCAATCAATGGGTACAGCCTGAGTGTCATGCAAATACATACAACCAGATGAGATATTTAAACATAAAGATTAAGATTCTTATCATTATTATCTTTTCGCTCGTTTTATCTATGGAATTCTCTTATCAGTTGCATGTTATGTGCAAGTTACACTGCACCAATGGTGGAAGATGTCTAATCGCTGATTACTGGACATTGGTAATAACGTAGTTAGGGCACCTCGAGTGGAGGGTAAGCAGGGAGCTGCAGCACAACTTGTGCTGAAGCAAACTGCTGAAATCAACTCCACGAGAAGAACGCCAGGTTAAAAATTCTTATCTACAATGTTATTCCTTATGGGCTGAATATTTGAACGCGACAGCCAACAGTAGAGTCTAGGTTGGCTTGTCGCATGCATTGGAATTAAGGTTATGTTAGGACAAAATGAGAACCACTGAACCAATTCTGTTCAAACAAACTTTACTGTCATCTACGCATTATACACAAGCTAAAACAACATAAGGTAGGTGCAGGGCTATTGGTTGTTGTCTGTGTATGTCTGTTCTCTGCGGAAGTTAAACAGCAAATGAACCACTCGAGCAAGGTGTAACTTGCACATAACATGCAACTGACAAGAGAATTCCATAGATAATATGAGCGAAAAGATAAGAACTGTAGCGGGAAATAAACAAGAGATAAGAACCCCAGGTTAAAAACTCTTATCTACAAAGTTATTTCCTATGGGCAGAATCTTTGATCGCGACAGCCAACAGTAATACTAGGTTGGCTTGTCGCATGCATTGGAATTAAGGTTATGTTAGGACAGTGGACAGCGCTAAACCCCTGCAGTTCTGAACACCTCTACAGCCCCAAAGAGTCTGCGTCCCCCTTAAACTCACTTTACTTGCACAGTTAGTGACACCCAAGTCCCCACACAACTAACAGTATGTCAGTTAGGATTTAGTTGTTTTCATTACTGCCTAGTTGATTGCTCTTGTTACTTTGCCAACAGGCCTCTTTATCTGTCTTTTAAACTCTGCTTCCATAGGTTGCCTAGCGATTTGGCAAAGCGCAAGACCGACTCTAGAGTAGGACCATGGACCATCCCATAACCGAGGACAGTCCACACATCAAAAAAAATAATCATAGGCCACCCATAATGTGGACACGGTACTTAGAGGTACCTGGTGTGCAGTATGGTAGAGCCCCCTACTATCAAGACCACACGACAAAGTGGTTAGGCAACCAGAGTCAGTTAACCCACTCCATCCACTGCATATAGACCCGCTGGATGGAGTGAAATGCCTGACAAGGTGCGACCTAATCACCTCTGGGTACACCTAAGATAGAGAACCGTGAAAATTAGAACCTTCACGTTTATGCCGTTCACCCGCAGAAGGTAAATAAAGTGGAGCAACCATAGGACAGCTGCTGTCCTTGCGGTTGGCCGGCCACCGGGTAACACACCCACAACAGCCTGCAGCTGCTTATCCGCCCGAGAGCAAGCTCAAGCAGCCAAACACTTGTTGAGGCCTCACCTCGCAGTCCAACCTGCTAACCTCCTTGGTCCTCCCATCAAAACCCCCGGAGAAGAGCACCCCATCATCATCTGCATCCAGCTGGGTCTGCCCCTGGCACTGGGGATTGCCCCAGTACCCACAACCAGCCTGCCGCAGTAAGTCCTCAGTACCTAGACACCAGCTGCAGCCTACCCAGGCACTCAGACCTTGAATGGCCACAGAGCTGACACTAAACAAGCCATAGCTGGTCACATCAATAACCTACGCCGTAAACCAGTTGCAGNTTGAATGGCCACAGAGCTGACACTAAACAAGCCATAGCTGGTCACATCAATAACCTACGCCGTAAACCAGTTGCAGTACATGCAGCATCACAAAACAAAGATTTTGGTTCCTGCTACAGTACCAGAGTTGTGAGAGCCCTACCACCGTCAAGCAATAGCTCAGAACTCAGACGCTGGGAATTAGCTCACCAATTCATAACAAAATCCAGCTCATCAGCTATACCTGCATTTTTCCATTTTCTCGCCCCACCCTAGTTCGCCACCCGGCCGCTAGGTTAACTACCAACAGCCCCCTTCCAAAATACTGCAGTGCCTACAACTTGCCGTCTGTTGAAGCTGGCTTAGCCAGCGAAACGTCACGATCGTGCAACCGTGTGGAAAATATGTCGTCCTCCTGTGNCCGTCTGTTGAAGCTGGCTTAGCCAGCGAAACGTCACGATCGTGCAACCGTGTGGAAAATATGTCGTCCTCCTGTGTGTGTGTGCGCCTCTCGACAAGTACTACACCGTGAGTGCTTGAATTCCTGTCCTTTTATATATTTCAAATATAAAGTTAGATACAAAACAAATTTCTGCAAGATGTGTAAACAGAAAGAATGTTACCTGTTCTTGAGGGCAGGTTAACGTGGACCCACAAAGTGAGTGGAAACGCATCTAGAAAAGGCACAGGCGTGTTTGATCCAACGGCTGGTGTCCCCATGAAGTCTCCCCACACTGGCTCCAAACTGATACACCACATGTCCCGTGATTCTACCCACATAAGCATACGTTCCATCTGGCTGTGCAGCTCCACCACAGACGACGCTGTGATGGTTGGTGCTCGTCGAACAGCATCAGAACCTGCACAACATAAAGTAGACAAGCACTTAAGGGCTCCACCTTGCTGGTGCATGAAGTGTGTTACAGAGGTTTGGTAGAAAACAAGCAATTACAAAAAAATTTCCATATTTTAAGGAACGTTTTGTGTCCAAAGACAAGTTTCAAGATCTCATTTCAATTACAAGAATTTTTTTTGGGTGTGAAAATGGCTAAAATGGTTGCTTTGTCTTCAGAAATGCATCGTACTATATCTTTATTGGTGTGCCATAAAAATATAGGATCACAGCTAAAAGTCACATTTAGGCAAGTTGCCAATGGAAAGACTGCATGCCAGCTGAGCGCCTTAGGCAATGAAGCAAGTGGTGAGTAAGCAAAAGTCTGCCTTAGAGCTCACACATTTCAAGGCTTTGAATACGCAAAATAGCTGCAGGGAGACATCAGACATAAATTAATAATATTGAGTTTAAATGTATTTTACAATTTTATGGTAGCCAATAGAGAAAAATTAAGAAAGGGCAATCTTACAGAACTGTTTTTAGTTGCTATGAGAGCAAGCATTTTACTGGAGTGAATTATTTCTGCTAAGCTATTTATGATGGCATAAATTATGTGCTATCATGGTACAAAATACTATGCAAAATATGTGCAACAATATTGCAAAATAGTCATGAAATTGGGAAAAAGACATTTTCTACGATTGCCCATTTTTAGTTTTTTAATATTCACTTCCAAAAATCTGTAGAACTGAACTGACTTATTTGGAGTTAAATTATATCCTACACCCTCTTAACTTTTGGTAGGGATAATTCTGGCAGGTATAAAGGTACAAATATTTTCAGAATGCTATTTTCTTTTTGGGTTCAACTATGTAAATTTACAAAGATTGCCAAAAGTACACGCAAGGAATACTTCAGCATATCTAAAATAAAATTTGCATTACATTTTTTGACTTTATCCCTGCGAGTCTTTATGTATTTAAAACTGATGGTAGTGTGAACTGGGTTAGTTATTTTTCCCTTTCAGCCTTTTTTTACCCTCTAACCACCTTTTTTTANAAACTGATGGTAGTGTGAACTGGGTTAGTTATTTTTCCCTTTCAGCCTTTTTTTACCCTCTAACCACCTTTTTTTAAATAAATACTGTCATATAAGTAATATACACAGGGTGTATATTCACACTGAAGTTAACATCTAAGGCTAAAATAAAATATACTTATTGATTATTATTCCAAATGAGAGGGCTTTAAAAAGTACTCAATGTACAGTGAATAGCCTTTATCAGAAATGCAACATAAGAGTTAGAAATACCTTTTTTTGTTTTTGTATACCAGCTGAAAATTTTTTCCGTACCATTAGTCACTGCACAGCTCAAAAGAAATAATTATTCCCAAAGACAAAAACGAAAAACAAAGAAGAGTGCACAAACCAGAAACATGATTCAAGAACTTTTCCGTGACGACGTGGTATTCTCCCTGGCGAGATGGGAAGTCGGCACCGAAGAAGAGAGATCCCATCTGGTAGGCGTCAATGCACTTGGCCAGGTCCGCTCGCGAGCTGTGATCCGTGCTGCGGACGTTTGTAATGGAAGCCCGAGATACTTGGAAGTGGAGAGATCTTGGCCGATCCTTCTGACTGCTGTACTCCTGACTGTTTTCCAAAATCAGCTGCAACATCACATCATTAACGATCACTTCAACTTGCTCGCATCAAGCTGCACGCTCTCCATCCGTGAACATGACAAAGACTCAAACAATCAACGCCTTTTAACATAGAAACCTCTTTAACGCAAAACCTCATTCAATCCGAACTTTTGCAGTTTGTAATAATGTGGTTCGTTTTAGCCGATGTTTGCAATAATTATAAAACAATCTGAAGAAATTAAAATGTTGACTTTGACATTTAGCAAATTGGAAAACAGAACATTCTAACGTTTTACCAATGGACTTGACATTACATTTTAGTACAAATAAAAAAAAAATGTTTTATTAAGTACACAGATTAACATTTAATTCCCAACCTCACTCCTAGGGGGAAGGAGACAACTTTGTATGAGCAAGAACTTTGTATTAAAGAAGTTTTATTGCATAACAATGTTCTACAAGTAGCACCATTAAAAAATTAATTATGAAACTTGCTTAGTCAAGCACTAAGGTGCAAGGGAATTCAGTTTACTACAGAGGTATAACTTTTCTCAAAAATCACTCATTTTGGTTTTAGTCTTACTAATAACAAACTAAGGACTATCTTAATGTTATCCTGCATGCTATACATAAATACTGTAGGCTATTACATTAAAAAATGCATCAGTAAATTACACTATCATAAAAAATTGGCAATGCAAGTATTTTCTTCAATACATATGCTTGCTGGACAAAGTATGTAAGGATGAACATAGTTTAAACGTTGATTTCTGGGTGTTCCTATTGTGGACAAATGTCAATCTAATTACTGTAGGTAAGCACAAAATGCTGCAAAGTGACTTAACATACGTTAATACAAAAAATAAAATGTAGTAATATGTGTGCTAAGATTATTATAGTATGTTATACTTTGAATTGCTTCATTGCAACAGAGAATACTATCACACCTTAAGGCTTGGCTTCACCCCTTCGCAGAAATTCTCCGTTTTCGCATAATCATTTCAGATTCATGGTAATTACTGACAATGTACGAACACAGAAAATTTACATTTTACGAGTTGTTTGATATTTTTGTGCATAATTTTAATTGTGTGTTACCTGCTTGTAAAAAGTCGAGAACTTATTGATAAAATATAAATATGTTCCCGACTTTTTACAACATGCAGATAAAACACAAAATCATGAACAAAAATATTAAAATCCTTGTAAAATGTAAATTTTCTACAAGATGACTCACAGAACCCATATCGCCCCTTTTTCTCGAATACAAGACACCTGGGGTTAGTGAAAAAAATTGTGATAACTATAACCTATATGAATTATCGATTGGTAGTAATTCCATTCCCACTGAACATACCAGAGGTAGGGAGATGGGGGGTGAACTTTGAAATTGCAAATGGGAACAGAGGTCATATATGGTATCTGATAGATAGTCTAAAACGAAACATTTACCAAGAAACTTTTTACTGATGTGCATAGTTTACGCACAATAAAATAAATCATGTAAGCAAAGCATATGGTTTGTGACGTGCGTAGTTTATGCACAATGAAACGGAATGAAAACTATTTTTATTCTTACTACAATCAAATGGAAATCAATGAAACAGGTTGTTTTTCTTGCGTGCATAGCTTGTTTACGTACAATCAAAAGGACGTCGGGTGTACTATAAATACCGGTATGGTATGAGAGAACTACTGTGAAATGGGAACTGGGAACACTAATTCGAACACATCACTCTTCATAAGTGTTTGAAATGTCAACCACACTGTATCAGACACCACTCTGCTCTCCTTACGTTCGCGGTTGCTCGGCGGACCTCAGCACAGCTTAGAGATCCACACACTGCTCTGATTCTGCCTTTCATGTATTCCCTCGTTATTGGACGCACGCCGTAGACAATGTCTTTAATTCTCCCTCACAAAAATAAGTAATTCAGGGACAAGTCTGGAGAACGTGGTGGCCAAGCTACAGGACCCATTCGTCCAATCATTCGTCCGATCCACCGTCTAGGGAATAGAGTGTCAGCAACTAGCCTAGCTCTGCGTGAAAAGTGAGAAGGACAGCGATCCTGTTGAGGCCCGAGCGTTAATCTCCGAGCAAGAAGGACATCTTTGATCAGCTGATGCAAAATATTCTCAAGGAAGACTGCATGAGCTGCATCATTTAAGTGCCCTCCAAAAAAATATGGTCCTATGACAAGATGTCTGAGAAGGCCACACCAAGTTGACATGTGACGCGAACTGACATTTATTAAAACATGACTTTGCCTCATCTTCATGTGNTGAGAAGGCCACACCAAGTTGACATGTGACGCGAACTGACATTTATTAAAACATGACTTTGCCTCATCTTCATGTGTCATCATGTCACCCCAGGCGAGGTTTGAACCCTGAACGACTTGCTACCAGAGCTTACCAGCATGCTCCTAGACAGGTGGCACCGACAGACATGTCAGCCAAGTTCGTTTTGCCTTCATGTCAGACGTTACGCCAACCCCCCACGTGTGATAAAAGCCAGCCAAGCGGCCCAGGTCTGCACCTAAACTCATGCCACCGATGAATCCTCGCATGATGACAGACGCCTGCTTTCACCACAGACCGAAAGATGGCACCAGAGAGCGCAGCTTCGCCCACGGGAGCAGGAGTTCAATCCCGCCACCCCCACACCACAGAGAGTCCCCAGGCAGGCAGGTGGAATCATTGTCAGTGCACAGCTGCAGAACGGCAGTTCATTCTTCACAGCTCGCTAACACCACCTTGTGTGCTGGAGCTCTCTGCAGACATCGACTTCCTCCAGTACGACCATCGCTATCTACCAGACATCTTCAAGACCTTCACTAGCAACCCCCGAAGAAGTTTTCACCCCTTGAACACTCATTACCCTTCTGGTAGTGCCACCCGAGTCCCTTCTAGACAACAGTATTGAGTTAGTTAGAGTCAGTTAGTATCTTGGTTACCTAGCCACATCTGCTATTGTCTAGTTTAGACCCAGGTCCACTTTACCTGGTTTATCATGGGCCGCAGCATTACAACCCATTTGTTGAACCTAGAGTAGGACTGAGAACTCCCTTAACCGAGCGCATGTACATCGCGAACACACCTATTAGACGGCCACCCATACTGTGCACCTGGTGTACAGTACAGTAGAGCCCCAACCACTAGGAACTCAATCCACAAGGTGGCTAGTCAACCAGCCCAGCCAATTCACTCCATCCACCATGCTGAACTGTCGCTAGGAGTGATAAGACTGGTTCTGGAGGTCTGCCCACCTTTAGACCACACCTACGTCGCTGTCGGATACCCAGAGTAAAGCCATCGCTCTAACTACTGTGCTGAACTGTTGCCGATTGGAGTAATTGGGTACGACTGAGTGGTTCGGCCNAGTAAAGCCATCGCTCTAACTACTGTGCTGAACTGTTGCCGATTGGAGTAATTGGGTACGACTGAGTGGTTCGGCCTAAGCTGGCTTTACACCTAGCTAGGGATCTTCGTCACCTGCTCTTCCTTACGTGGCAGACCTTAGTTCCTACCTCTATGTCATACACCCATAGGAGTGGTGCGAAATGGCAAGCTAGGAAGGCAGCTACTGCCTCCGGATCCAACATGAGCTGTAACCCAGCCCCAACTGCCATCTGCAGCATAAGCCCCCGGGATCTAAAGCCGCTCGACAACTGGCGAGGCCTCACCTCCCAGTCCCCTTACACTCCCTATTTCAGCCACCCTACATGACCGCCGGCGAGCCGCACCAAGTCGTCATCGACTTCCATCTGGGGCTCCATGTCCCACAAGGTGTAACAAACCTGTNACCGCCGGCGAGCCGCACCAAGTCGTCATCGACTTCCATCTGGGGCTCCATGTCCCACAAGGTGTAACAAACCTGTGGTTCCAGCACCGTAGGACCTGCAGCCCTCTGCGAGCTACCATCAGCCACAGCATCATCTCCGCCCAAGGAATAGGCATGAGTTCCGGCCGGCTCCAGCAACAACAGAGGCCAAGTTAGTGGCTGTGTGCAAACCCATAGTATGGACAGTTAAGCCAACAGCAGACTTTGTGCCGTGCCATCAAGCCACACGCCCTAGCTTATATACCGGCTGGGGTCCGGCGAGAAGCCAATAAAGTCAACCCAGTCATATCGCCCAGGTCTCTGACCGACACACAAAATTGTGACAGACTGTGACGTCATCGTCAGTCACCAGACGTCACGCATCAAAGCATTAAGGCTCCACACATGCTTGTTATCCACTTGACGGAGCCAATGTGGGTTGACTGCAGACCAGTAATGGGCATTATGTATGTTAATGTCACCATTACTCTTGAATGTGGCTTCATCAGTCCACAAAATTCTGCGATGGAAAGTATGGTCCTTGCTCAGGTACAAATTGCAAAAAACAATGCGCTTAGGAAAGTTATAATTCCCAAGTTGTTGGTGTAACTGTACATGGTACGGAAGTAAACTATTATCAGTGAGGATTCTCCACCCTGTACTTTGAGAAAATTCTGAGTCACCGGCAATCCTCCGTGTAGAATCATGAGGATTTACTACCATGGTTGCAAGTACATCAACAGCCCTCTCGTCTCACAGGTCGTCTGATGCGGCGACATTTGTTGCGTGTCGGTTGCACTAGCCGGGTTGTGCGCATACGACATGCAAGACATTGTACGGGTGATGGACACGCTGTGGGTATCTTTATGCGTACAAACGGGCAGCAGCTCTGCAATTCTGATGACACTCTCCTAGTATCATTAGCACGTCAAATGCTTCTTCGTTTGTAAAAGGCATTCCATTCAGTACACAACATCAAAGACAGACAATGTCTGACACTGAAACAACACACACAATTAATGGTTGCAATGTAAGATGAATGACTGTCTGAATGAACGACCTTTTGATTGTCAGTTAACTTGCATGCAAAGCCTGTAGTTCCGGTAAGTGGTAGATGGCTTATCTGCTAGCTGCATAGTGCTGGATTATTCTCAGATTTTGCTCAGAAACAGTCTAATACCTACTGCACGAGTCCATGCAGTAAGGCACACAGGTCACTGTTAGTATCAAAGCGAGTCGCACACTGCAAGCGGCAATACCATAATGGCGCACATTGTGTATCTGACGTGCATAGTTTACGCACAACCAATAATAATTGGATACACTTAACTATTATTATTAGACTGATTCCAAACAAACACGGAGAATAAGGAAGCACTACGAAGCAAGCAAATAAGCCATCTACCACTTACAGGAACTGCAGGTTTTGCATGCAAGTTAACCGACAATCGAATGTTCTTTCATTAGGACAGTCATTCGTTTCACCTTGCATGAATGACAGAATCCGAGCAGCAAGTGGATCTCTCCGCTGTGCTGAGGTCTGCTTAGCATCCGTGAATGTACGACGGAAAGCAAAGTCGTGTCTAACACAGGTGGTCGACATTTAGAACACTTATGAATAGTGCTGTGTGCGAATCAGTGTTCCCAGTAGTTCTTTCACACCATACCAGTATTTACAGTACACCCCGACGTCCTTTTGATTGTACATACACTAGGTATGCATGCCAGAAAAACAACACGTTTCATTGATTTNAGTTCTTTCACACCATACCAGTATTTACAGTACACCCCGACGTCCTTTTGATTGTACATACACTAGGTATGCATGCCAGAAAAACCACACGTTTCATTTATTTCCTTTTGATTGTTGTAAGTAAACCACGTTTGCGATCAATTTTCATTGTGTGTAAACTATACACGTCACAAACCATATGATTAGATGATTAATTTATTGTCCGCAAACTACGCAAGTCATAAAAAAGTGTCCTAGCAAATGTAGTTTCCTTCTATCCAACGATACCTTATACGACCCACATTTCCATTTCCAATTCCAAAGCTCACCCCCCATACCCGTACCTCCGTTATGTACAGGGGAATGGGATTACTACCAATCGATGCTTATTAAGGGTATAGTTATCACTCTTTTTCCGTGAACCCCGGTGTTTTGTTGTTTCCGAGAAAAGGGGGTGATACGGATGCTGTGAATCATCCTGTATAAATCGTACATTGTCAGTAATTACCATGAATCCGAAATTATGACGCAAAAACTAAGAATTTCTGCAAAGGGGTGAAGCCAAGCCTTAACACTTTTAGAAATTGTGTTAGTACTGTAGTATGTTATTTCCTGAATTGTTTGACACCTGCCTGCTCGATGGNTTTAACACTTTTAGAAATTGTGTTAGTACTGTAGTATGTTATTTCCTGAATTGTTTGACACCTGCCTGCTCGATGGCCTTAATACATCACTTTCCTTAATGAGTTATTACCTAACTATAGATTTAGTATAGTTTGTACGGAGAGGCTACTGCCGAGCCGACATAACAGGCAAATAAAAGTAACTCACTCTTGGCATGATAGCTTCAATCTTGACGTCGACGTAGCTCAGAGACTCGGCCTGTTGGGATTTGGTTGCAAGTAGCGACTGCTGCAAGGCGAGAGTGAACGCGTTAAGCCACAGGCAGCTGAATATATCAAAACGCACCTGCACCGGGTTCACCTGGATATAAAACTTTGGCGCCGGCACTGAAAACAAGAAAAAATGCACTGTACTTCACCTTCACAAAAAACTAATAAAAAAATCATGTCCTTTGTGAAACATGAGAGTAGATTTGTTTACACGGAAATAATAACATCGGCCAAATGCAACATCCACCATGCTTCCCATGTATGAAAATTGGGTGTCAATCCATAGGAATTGAACCTAAATCACCTTGTTGTAAGGCCTGTGCACTAGCCACCTATACCATTGTAGCCCACATGATTACAAGGAGAAATAAACAAATTTTTGTCAAATAGTGTGTATAATGACTACATGCAAAAATATTACTAAAACTCAGTTTTTGTTTACAATAAACTCAGCAAAACCAAGAAGCATNGTATAATGACTACATGCAAAAATATTACTAAAACTCAGTTTTTGTTTACAATAAACTCAGCAAAACCAAGAAGCATTCACCCAAAATTTCAGCCAGGATTTAGCTTTATATAGATAATAAAACCCTCTTAAAATGTTTCTGAATAGGGTAAAAAGTTACAAACTTGAAAATCATCTTCATAGGAAATTAAGTATTTACAGAAAAGGTGCAAAATCATGTAAACATATTAAACAGGAAAACATGATAGGGAACTCCTTAATCTTGTTTACCAGTACTATCATAAATCGTGAAAGGTGAGCCTGCAATGGCAATTCAAGAAATGGAAGGATAGGATAGTCTCTAGAAAAGTGTGATGGATTGGGAAAGCTGCCATGTGTTAAGCATGGATGCAGGAATAGATTTCAGTTCCGTCTCAACACACAAGAGCTGGTAGGACATGGACACAAACCATACTGAGAGTAGGTCCAAGGAGCTACGAAAATGAGAAAAATGCCAATGGCTTTTCATTTTATCCAAGCTTTACGGCCAATACTCCAAAGTTTAATGACAAAGTTCTCTACCTGCATGTCACATCGCAGGCAGTATGCGTGATGGCTGGTAGAGTAAACTGACAACTTGAAAGAGCTCCATAATTCCAGGCTTTGATATCAATACATTTTCTTTGAAATAATCTTATTTTAATGAAACAGTCAATAACTTGGTTTCTAAGCCAATTTGTATCTTTCAGCTGCATGTAAAAATAAACATTGCCAAGTGCTTTCCTTTTCAAACACAGTGTTTACATTTCACTGTTCGGAAAATTATAGTCCACTGCATTTACTTTATACACAAGTGATCAAGAGTATTTTAAATGGCAGCATAATAATGTCTATACAATATCAGTTTGTGGACACTGGTTGTTTATTTTTGTACAATGCAATTACACTGTATTCTACTCTCCTGAGGCTCCCCAAAAATATAATTTTCTTGATTATGTTACAAGCTGAAATAGTCACAGCTATACAGGATGTGTCTAAATTAGACTAACAAACTTCAGCTGAGGGTTAGTTATGAAAAAAGGAGAAAGCATATACATATACGACTTGTGGTCTAAAGTGAATTCTAAGGGCGGTTTANAGGGTTAGTTATGAAAAAAGGAGAAAGCATATACATATACGACTTGTGGTCTAAAGTGAATTCTAAGGGCGGTTTACCATGAACATCTTGAAGTTGGACCTAAAACACTACTTTATGACAAATATTGGAGTAAATTTCTGAGATGAAACATTGAGTGTCTGCATAATGTGTAATGGAACAAAGATCTGTAAACACAACACCTGTCTGTCGCTGACATCAAATAATTTCATAGAAATAACCACAGTTACTACCTTCATTTCGAGCCAATCTCCATGAGGCTATTTGGGATTTAAAACATGGATTATGAACCCACATGTCACAATTAACTTTACACATTATCCAGACAATTTACTGCTTGGTTTGCTTCCCTCTTCATTTCCTTACGCTGATCTTTCTGTCTGCTTGTTTTATGAACCAATCTCTAAATACTTTGTTCTCTTGTACTGCTCATTCCACCATGGTGTCTCCTTCCATTTCCCCTTGCCACCTGCTCGTTCATACATAACGTGGCCATCTTTCTTCCTTCTCAAAACGGGACACTTGTCAGTTTTCATTTGCAAGTAGGTAGATTAAAAAAAAAANCTTCCTTCTCAAAACGGGACACTTGTCAGTTTTCATTTGCAAGTAGGTAGATTAAAAAAAAAAACATGTATATTAGTTATGTTTTTTTTAATATATTTTTCATAAGAACAAATTTTTTTTATATATTAGGCGATGATTTTAAGTAGGAGNTTCTTCCTTCTCAAAACGGGACACTTGTCAGTTTTCATTTGCAAGTAGGTAGATTAAAAAAAAAACATGTATATTAGTTATGTTTTTTTTATATATTTTTCATAAGAACAAATTTTTTTTTATATATTAGGCGATGATTTTAAGTAGGAGTAAAATTCGTGGCAGTTTTTTTCTGATTTTAAATGTTGCTCAGTGTCACTGACACCTCCTTGTGCCAAACTAAATTCAGTGCGGCATTTTTCACATCTGACGTCCGAGAGAGACTGAGTGTATCTTTTTTAAATGTACGGATATTTCGTTTGTAAGTTGACATTAAACGTACATTTGCGTTTAGGCTACGCGATTCACAAAAGCACGTTCAGAAAATCGAGCTCGTAAGTAGGCATAAGTAGACAGACTCGTGCGCTTACGCTGGAGAACAATCAACGAATAATGCGTGCGTCGGTGAGTCGCGCTTGTTGGCATGAGGGAGGGAAAAACACCGCCCGCCCCCGCGCGTCTCGGAAAAAATATGAGCAAGAAGTCATTTGACAACCGCGGATAAAGCAGCATTCAGACGTTTCAATTTGTATGGCAAATTTACGATTTTGAAATGATTTTTATAATTAGTAAATCAATATTTTTGCTCGCTTGATAAAAAACGGGACATTTGGGTGTCCCGAAGCTTTCATCGGGGACAACGGGACAGAGTGCTGAAAAACGGGACTGTCCCGTTCAAAACGGGACTTATGGTCACGTTATTCATACATCTCCTCTGTAATCCATACCAGTTCTTTTTAAAATCTCTCCCATTCCTTTTCTACCCCCTGTGCTTCATCCCTTGGTATCAAGTTCATAATCTTATTTGAATACTGTAATTTTTCTCTTTTCTTCTGTAAGTCTGTCCCTCTTTTCCTTTACTCTTCTTATATCTGCCAATAAAAACCTATGGTCTCCATCCAGTGCCTTACTAGGGATCATCTTTGCAATCACCATATTCGTCTTTATTTCACTGTCCAGTAGGAAGTAGTCTATCACTGACTTCTGCTTCCCATCCCAACTGTACCTAGCGATCATATGCACGTCCCTGAATTTTTAAACTAACTTCATTCCATTTCTCTTAACAATTTCTTGCCTTCACTATTCATTCCTTCCCAACCCTGATTTCCTAGCACGTTCTCAAAACCCCTTCTATCTCTTCATACCTATGCATTCAAGTCCTCCATCACCACCTGCTTCTTTTTTCCCAGTCTGCTTTCTAGATGTTCCTCAAACTCATTCTCCTCCTCTGCAGACCATCCCACCTGAAATGCATACACTTGCAATAATTCACCTACTTGTCCCTTACAATTCACTATCAAACACATTTTACCTCAACTTCCACTTCTCATCCTTCTCTTCACTACAAAATCAACTCCATTTCTCCTTCCTTCATCATTGCCCATCCACGACAGCCTGCATCCCTTTCTCATTTCCATCTGTCCACTCCCTCTCCACTTGGTTTCACTCATCCCAAACTCATCTATGTTTCTCCTCCCCATCACGTCCACTATATCCTCTACCCTTTCAGTTTACATCCCAATATTCATAGTTCCTACAAGCAACCTCTGTCAATTTACCGTTTGAGGTAGTCCAGCATTTACCAACATTTTCACGAGTGAACGTGGGCTTTCAGTTACTGGCTTACTAGGCCTGTAGCAACTTACACCTGTGCAGTGGGGCTGCCACCTTTAGTGTGTCGGCAGGATGGACAAAGTCACACTTATGAGTTCAGATGTGGCAATTGTCATGTTAGCCTAAATTTACCCGTGGTCATTGGGTATATATTATCCCCCTGCCCATTGAGGGAGCCATCTCAATTAATGCCACCTTGAGACCCACAAGAATGCCACTTTTACAGGTGGTAACCTCCGCTGACTGACGCTGTGGGTGGCACAGTTGATCGTTTGGTTCATCCACCACCAGCCCTAGGGTTCCAGCACACCATGCTAGTCCCCAGCTAATCAGCTCCTCTTCCAAGCTCGTTAGTTTATGCTCTGACCAGCCTGTCTTTCCCGCCTGCACCTGACCTGAATTCCGCTGGGGTTTCCACCCAACCTCTATCACGTTTGTCAGGCACCACGGTACACGAGGAGGTGCGAGCAGGATTATGTAGGAGAGACATCTCTACGCTTTAATAGTTTTGTCATGGTCAGAAAGTAATTCAGAATGCAAAGACAAATCACTATAAAACTAAACTACCAACTGTACAAAGTGAGGTCCTTTGGCAGTGATTTTCAAGAAGGATCAATTTTAAGAGCTTCGTGTGTGCGTGCATGTATTCATGTTGTGTATGTGCATTTTAAACTCTTGTTTATTAGCCAGTGAGCAAGTGTTTGCCTTGAAAAGCAAGCAGCACATGCAATCTGTGAAGGGAGAGTTCAACATGTANGGGGGGGGGGGGGAGAGATTACTCGGAACAACTGACCATAGCACTTTGTACATGCATATGCCAATTAAACTGTAAAATTGTAAGTATGTTAAATATGTTAGATACTGTATAAAATTTGTAAAACATAAAGGAACACATTTCAGTTTTTTCAATAAGACGTTAGTACGTGGAACTACCTTTCATAATTCATTATACACTTTATGTAGGGAGAGATGAAACCAACATTAATACTGAATTATGTTAATGCAATAAAGTGCAGTGATTTTTTTAAAGTTTGCTTTCAAAAGTGTTCACTTTACCATGAACAGCTTATTTTATATTGAATTCAATTTTTCAAACATTATAAAAACAAAATATTAAATATTTTTTAGTAATATTTAAAAAAATAATAATAATATATTGATTATACCTTTTCAGCAAGATCAACATTTATGACATAAAAAGGAGGCAGATGCCATGGCTGGAGGATGGGCGAATCGAAAAAATTAAGGTGCAGGGGGAAACGTAATGGAATGCAGTGACACAAGAAGCAAGAAAACCTCAAGAAAACACACTGGCCACCTGAGATGTTACCATGATTTCCACATGTAAAATATCAAAACCTCAGGTTCAATGGGAATAGAACCCAGATCATTGTGTTTGGGGGACTGGTGCATTAAATGCACAACTACCAAGGCTACATAATACTGAAGGTAAAGTACTATATCTTCACACTATCAAAATGACACAAAAAAGCTGTACTACTGTATATAATAAAATTTTACTTGCATGGAAAAGGTATGTCTCCTGGGTAGTAATAGTACGTAAACTCTGCATGCAAAATATTGATGTCTTCTGGCATCGAAAACCTTTGTCTGTCCCCTATAAAAAAAAAAGATGGAATAAATCAATTTCCTTGTTTACTGTTTAAAATTATAACACAGTAAAACCAAAAACCAGAGACAAATTTTGCAAAGAATTAAAACTAAATATATAATGTAGAACTTTGATTTTACAAACACTGTTTTCATCAACACAGCGACTTTATAAAGTAATTCTTTGGAACCATCAAAAAATTCCAAAAATTTACAAAAATTAATAAATAGAAGAATTATAAAAAAAATAGAATAAATCGCAAGGAAAATCAATTCAAAGTACATTTGCTATCCCATAGTAATAAAATATAGATGTTCCAATGCCACTGACATTAATTAGTATGCTGCAATACGAAAAGCAAAATAAATTTGGTGAAATTCTGTTAAAAACCACACCCTTCATAAGGTATAACGATGCCTGCCATTGCTCCTTGTACAGAAGGCCCTACACAGTACATGGCATCACAAAGGGATGCTTTGTCATCTCCCTCACCTCTCCCCTCCACTCCTTCCTCCCTTGTTACAATTCTTATGCTCCAATCCCACATGCATAGCAACAGACAGAACTAATATCATCATCTTGCCTTTCACCTCCAACAGCACCATTTCTAATCTCATGACCAGGGCATGCTCTTGTTATCATTGCTTTAGGAAAAATGTCATAATAGTGATGACATAACTAACATTTTTTTTAATTCAGAGTCTGGATTGTGTTTGGAACCAACTATATTTATTGTTGCACATCTACTTACACTATGTTTATTGGATTATGATTTATTTACAATTTCAGATTTCTGTCTTGCGCCTTTGACTTAATTGATGACCCATTTATGTATGATACATGCATAAATCTATTCCTGTGTGCTTAAAATGAAGGAAACAGAAAGATAGTCTACCAACAACTTAAACGTGGTGTTTAACAGGGTCAGATTTAAAGCCGACATCACGGAACGCACAGCAGAATTTTCCAGCGCAGTGGAAGTAATTCACTGCTAAAAATTAGACAGCACTGAGTTTAAACTAATTTTTTTTTTGGCACAAACGAGAGATTACACATATTCTTCCGGATTACCATTTTACCCTAAAAACATTTAAATACTGGACTAAATTAATATATATTTTTAATAACAGTTTTGGTTTTCCCACGAGAAGCAATTAAAAATAAACTTTACTGTCTCTAAAAGTTTGCGGCACTTGATTTCCAATTATTTTTTGCTGTGACAAGGGGAATCTTATATACCTTTCTGAAGTATTTCATTTGTAAAATGCCAACCTATTGAATAAAGTAATTCCATTTAAAAACCATGTTATTTTTGCACAAGAGATGCAACATAAAACAGCATATAAAAAACCATACTTTTATGGCAAGTTTTCGTTTATGGGGAATCAAATTCAGTCCATCTCGATTTTACATAATTGGTGATTTTACAAAGTCACTCCCATGAACCATTGACACTTGGTAAAATCTGAGTTCTACTGTATATAACATAAGTAATATAAAATATAACATTTAATAGCATACAACAACATTTAAATAACTCTTGTTTACAAGTTAATTTATCAAACAAGCTCGTAAACGAAAAGATTATCAAATATTCTCTAAGTAACAAACGCATATAATATAAAACTTAATTTAGATGTAAAAGCAATAAACTGCAAAACCAAGTTAACAATATAATTTTTCAATTTTCATCATCTTAGAAAAAATTTCTCATATCTACAAAAAAAATCAAAGCGAACTGATTAAAGCAAAGGCATAAAAATACTAAATCATGGAAGGATTACCAGGAACATTAATATTTCTACAAATTTACAAAAATCTTTATTAAAACATGGGGAAAATAACGACAGCCTCCAGTTGCCATTAAATATGTAACTTGACTGATGTTTGTAACTATATTTAGGCTTAACTATATTAAGGCTTAAGGCTACTTGTAACATAGAATATAATAAACAGTATTGTATATTATAACTTCCAAAACATTAACCCTACTGTCTAATACTAAAACATGGTTAACACTACTGTACCTGGTTTTTAAATATCAACCCAACATTTATTCCAAAACATTTGCCCTAATTCCAAAATATTAGCCCTAAATAATAATTTCCCAGAACCTGTCTACAAATTCTATTCCCAAAACACTGAACATATTACCTGCTCCCAGAATACTAACCCCTAATACCAATTCCAAACACACTATTTAATCCCATGCCCCAGTAGGCAGGAATTTTTTAGATGGGGGTTCTCATGTGAGGAAAGAGATGGACACTTTCGTGAAGTGAGGGGGGGGGGAGGTTTCTTTGGGCTCTCACGTTTCCTCCTCCATCGTCATTCAGCAGCTTCTCCACCCCCATCTCATCTTAACTCATCCATTCTCCGGACTGGAAAGAACAACAGGGTCTGTTTCTTGGGTAGGGTAGCCAGTTCCAATTGGTGCCCGCCTCCTCTCATCCACTGTAACCCCCTCAGGCAGGAGCACCATGTGTATTTCCATTTTCACTGTACAGACATTGAGCTAGAATCCAAAAACTAGGCTTTTGGTTTCATTTCTCTGGACTTGACGATACACACTTTTTTTTGATCTGTTGATGCCATGCCACCTGACATAAAACCATCATCGCCGCTGTTATACATCGCCTGGACCCCTCCCAACACAGCTATATATGTGAGGAGACTTGAGCAAGGGTTGGTCTGCCCCTAAGCAGGCATAGATACCACCCCCCCCCAACCACCAATTACAGTTTCGCAACCACATTTCGGAAAAATTGATCACTTGAGATTTTACGGCACTTTTATTTGCAAGTAACATACCACACTAGTGTATTCAACTGTTCGAGATACTGTTCAATTTGCTATTTTTTGTAAAGAAAATTTACAAATTCTTTTTTATTCTTGTCAACGGATAGCCTAGGAAGTGCTTCCATTTTCAGAGTGTAATACAATAGGATTACAATTTTGGTTTATTTATTTTCAAGTTATATGTACTAAATTTCATATTTTTTATTAAACTAAATTTTATTTAAATTAGACGTATTTCATTTTGAATGCTTCTACAGGAAAGCTTAGCTTTGTTTGCTTTGGTTATCTAAAATTTTATGTTACGTCACCCCTCCATTTCTAGGTTAGTTGATTCAAATGTTATGTTTATTTATCTAGTTGCTAAAGCAACATTTCAGTGTAATGTATGTTAGTATTGCCCAAGGCACAATAGTTTAGTATTTTTCTCTTCAGGGTTAATTTTATATAATAATTGTATCTCTCGCAATGTCAAGGTCTGCGACCTTTTCAGTGATGCACAGATTACGATTCACTGTGTGTAAATGGTAAAACTGCGTCTCTCTTAGCCCTGCCATCATTGCCTTAAAACGTGTTGAAGGAGGGATCCTTCTCAACAGAAAGGTTTTGACATCGTAAGCTAAGGTTTATTCAGTTTACCGGGGCTTAATTATGACTGTTAAGTTGTTAGGGAGTGTGAACAATCCGAAGAGGTCCCACAAGGCGCTAAAGTAAAATTTTTTAGTGCCACTGGAGCAGATGACGCCGTTCCTGGGACGTAGCATTCCTGGCACCATTGTGATGCTATCCAGGCGCCACCCCTATCACGTCAGCTCAACGATTCCCACCCGCAAGTATAACTGAACCTAGCAACATGATTTGCCTTCAGCTGTGTTAATTAAGGCAGTTGCCAAGATTTTTAATTTTTTTAAAAATAAATTTGAAGTTAAGTCTGGTTTTCTTTTCAGAGGACATTTGTACAGAGCTTTTGCCCTGACTGTACCTAACATGAAAATAACTTTTAAGTAACATCTGAACATCGTAAATTTCACATAGAAGCTTTAAATTTCAGTTAGTTGAAGAGCAATCAAACAACATAAAATTTTAAGCACGTTGCTTTACGCAACGAAGACATTTAGCTTCCCCTTACTCCATAAATAAATTTTGTAAGGAAGTATGTAATAGTTTATCCACACACTATTATTAAAATTTAATTTGATCTCAAACCGCACATGATTTCTACCACACCATTTTCATTTCATCAAAGGTTTTCTTATTTGTGGACAAAGAAGTTAAATCCAGTGTTTTAATGTGTAGTGAAATGTTTCTTAAGTTTATGTATCATCGTTGAAGTTGTTTGTCACGACATATTTAATTGTTCACGGTTCCCATTGATCATTTATTCAATATTATCACATTCATTAATTATTCTGTCTCACTTATTTTAGCTAAGCCTACTGTATTTGTTTTGAATAATATGGTCTATTGTGTAAAATGAAATTAAGTTATTTTACAAGACTTAATAGTTTCACTTTTATAGAAACATTGCCAGCTTGGTGTTTTTGCTTATCACTTACCTAAAGTTGCTTCTATGTATAAAAGATAATATCTGTTCTTGGAGAATATTAGAATTCTTGTATTATTCTTGAAAGAGTCTCTCCGCTACTTGGCCAAACATTTTTATTACCTGCGGCAAATTTTGAACCAGGCACATTCCACCAAATATACCCATTCAATGGCTATCTGATTTTTTACAGTCGAAACATCATGCTCATCTTACTGGAGTCTGGGAAAAGGAATATCTGGGTGTAGAACAGATTTTCCTGAAGAATGATTGCAGATTTTTCTTTCGCAAAGCATATGAAGGAATGCTGCCCTCATATAAAAGTTTAAATAGTATCTCTCAACTGAAGCAGGCCTTCTACCGAACTTTGTTGTTACTTTTGCTTCCTGTATTTACTTATATTTATTGTTTCAATCATTTGGTCCACAGGGATTCTGCCAAATGGGTTTGTTTTCCCAGTCTTCAACGAGAAGCCTCCTTCAGCTTCCAGAGCAAACATGTTCACATAATTGACTACAAAATAATGTGCACAGTTTAAATGGCGATATGCTAAGCAACAAAAACCAATTAACAAATTTCTGCAAAAGATTGTTTGGCAATTGAAAGTAGTAGAACAGATATGTGAATAAATTATAGAAGCTAATGCATTGTATTCTACAAATAAAGGCATATACGGGTATATCGAACACTGAGTGTTCTATCTAAAAAATGTTACTAATCATAATTATATAGTAGGAAATGTTATGTTGTTTAATTTTTGATTAGTACATACTCAGCTCAAGTTACTGTTCATGAGACAATATAAAAGTTCTGCAAAAAGTAAAATATCAATGACAATTTTTTCCAATTTGGCGACCATTAGCTATCCTGCAACTGCAAGTATCATTGGTAAATACAGGACAATGAAACTACATCACACTGCTACATAAACCTAACCAATTATAACAAAAGACCATGCAGGGTGTATATGTGAAGAAAAACTCTTGAAGTTTTATTTCTCCTCGGTGTACCTATGACGATTTGCCAATGCTCCACCAGGATCGCTAGCATAGAAAAATGGTGAGTGACCAGCATAAAGTCTTTTGTGTGTTACAGTTAGCATTGACTAATTCGATTACAGATGTTCAAAAACAATTCCATGCACATTTTGGTAGTAATCCAGCAACTCGGAAGAACATCTACAGATGGTAACGACAGTTTGAAGAGACTGGGTCTGTATTTAAAAAGAAGAGCACGGGGCGGCCGCATGTAAACAATGAAACTATCAACTGAACTAGGGAAGCGTTCGCAAGAAGTCCGCAAAAATCTACGCATTGTGCAAGTCGTGAACTGCAGCAGCCCCAGAAAACAATGTGGTGTGTAATTCGTAAGCAGCTGAGATGCAAACACTTAAATTGCAGCTGGTACAAGCATTGAGAGAAGTGACACAGAAATTACACATATAATGATTAAGCGTGTTTGAGATTCCCCAAAGCTCGAAGCGTTTTTTGTGCAATATTACAAAAACAAGTCTATGGGTAATTTTTCTTTATGGAGGATACCATCACCAGGGGTAATTTATTTTGACGCACTTCAATAGTGGCTAATCCCGCAGCTTTATGAGGACTCCAGGGACTACCTGCTCCAACAAGATGAGGCACGACCTCATTATCACCATGAGGTGCAACTTTACCTCAATGAAAATCTCCTTCGCCTCTGGACTGGCAGTGCGACTGCCAACAATCTGGCATTTCAAAATTGGCCACTAAGGTCATCTGACCTTACACCTTGTGATTTTTGTGTTTGGTGATATGTGAAAGGTGTTGTGTATCAGGGTGGCTAGCAGTATCCTTATAGCAAATTGCCCAACATTTCATGACTTTTCCAGGTATCCTGTTACATTTCCCTGGCAAACCTACACAGCAAATACAGTGAAACCTCATTGCTGCGATCTCGTTTATTCCATTTTCGTAACAGTCCTTTTTTTTTTAGATGGTCCCAAAAACTATCCTATATAACCAATGTTAAAAAAAACTGCATGCTACAACTCTTAAAACATAAATTTCCCGCATCCATCAATCAGATATTCTGCCTGAAAGCCAAAATATATTCGGAACAATTGTTTAGCTATGAAATACAGTGGATTTTCAATGATTCGCTCCCGTGATTTAAGTTTTACCGTATTTCACATTGGTACATTCGCCAAAGATTGAGCGCATCATTCGATTTTGAATGCTATGTGAATGCAAAACATGGAAACTTGACAACTGGTGCTATCGATAGTATTATATACATTCCACAACAGTTTTCGTGTTCTAGAGACTACCATTCTTCTTCCTACGTCTTTACTGCATTTGTATGTTGGCTACAATGTGAATGAATCACACAATCTCTGATGCTGTATTCAACTATATTTGGCCTTGTTATTGTAAACGGAATTTGAAATGAGGTTAGAGCCATGGTGGTATATTGACAGGTGTGATTATTGTCAGAAACTACCAGCTGCGTGTTTGCTTAGAATTGTAAAGGTTTAAAAAATTTAAAGTGGATATTTAATAACAAATTGACTCGAATAAGTTGTTTTTAATGACAACTTTAGGCTGTTGGCTTGAAGAAGCATGCATTTTTAAGTTATGTACAATATTTCTCAGGTCAAAAATTCAAGTCCGCATCCATAGTTTTCCCGCATACTTCATTTTTTCTTGTTGGTCCACTGAAAAACGAATAATCGAGAATCCACAGTATTACAAATATTTTTATGTTTTTCCCTAAATAAATTACAAATTTTTTGTTGGTCACTATTAACATTAACTTAGCCTTCATTTATGGATGCTTTCCTATACAGAAACAAATATTTATAAAAACTAAAAAAAAAAAGGACTTAAGTACAAAGATGGCAAATGGAAAAATGTGACACAGAGGTTAAATATTAGCATTCTCAGAACCCAAAAAATATCTCAATACAAAGATAAGACAAAATACAATGTATAAATTCAATGAGAATTACTAAAAGTGTTTAAATGATTATTTTAGTCGAATAACAAAAAATCAGCCAAGAAAATATGTGTAATGATAGTTAAAATTAAAGATATGACAACGAAATTGTCCCCAGGAAGGTGGAACAAACTAAGTAACAGTACAATTCATACGAAGAAATGTAGCAGAAGTGCTAGAAACTAACATTTATTCTCTTATTAAATAGATTTTAAACTATTTTATCTAAATTCCCTGACCTCAAACAAGTTACCCTGGCATTCCCCTGACTTTTCCAGAAATGTAAAATTCCCTGACTTTTCCCTGTTTTCCCTGATGCCAGCCACCCTATGTTCTGCCCCTTCCAAACGATCTTCCAGAATTACAAAGGTGAATTGTTTCTACTTTTGCATGTATAGATGACGACACGCTGTCTTGTGTATGGCTGTAACTGGATTACCGTTCGGACACATGCGGCGCGACACAGGGTTACCACATTATTTGTAATATGAATAAAAACTAGAATTAAATTAAAACTTCCCGAGTTTTTCTTTACAGAGATACATAATCGGTTACGTTTTGGCAGCAATGTGAAGTTGTTTCATTCTCTTTAATGTGTTCCGTATTATGTTGGTATAGTGCTGCATCCAAAATATTTCTAAGTCCATAAAACTGCAGAAGTACCAGACTNGTTGGTATAGTGCTGCATCCAAAATATTTCTAAGTCCATAAAACTGCAGAAGTACCAGACTCAATGACAATTCCAGTGTACATGTATTTCAACAGCACAGGTATGTTCACTCAAAGTGAACACAAAGTGAACTAAGTTACGGTATATGGTGTATTAAATTTTCTCAGCATATGTTTAAAACTGGATTTTAAGAAGCATTGATTTTTCATTCTCTCTTGAAATGGATTTTCCGAACTAACATTCAGAGTGACAAATAGTGATAAGTCCCGTCAGCTGATAGGCAACACAAAGACTTTCATTAAGACTCAAAATAGGAAAACCACATTACCAATGCCAATCATCATATGTTGCCTACTGACTAGTAACAAGTAAAGTGGTCGTGATAGAGAAAAATGTAAGTGTAACTACTTTCGTTACCTTAAATAATTATAAACTTAAGTTGACTTACATCTTACCTTTATTCCTGCTTAATTAAAATATACATTATTTGAAATATGCTCAACTCTGCACCCACACTTAAAATTAGAATCGAACCAAGATTCAAAAATAAATATTCAACAACAGTTTCAGGTTTTTAATATGAAACGGTAAAACTAAACGGACTAACCGCAAGTAAAAACTTCAGCAATAATATTATAGTATTCTAAAAAAATATCAAACCAAACAAATTAAAACCTATATATAAATATTTTTTATTAAGTTTACAACAGTAAAATATTAGATTATAACTAAAGTACACAAAAATGGTAAAAATTATTTTATAGTAAGATAACTCAAACATTTTTTATTAATAATGTAAATGTACTAGCATCATAATTTGAGGAAATAATAAGAAAATGTACCTGATACANTAAACATTTTTTATTAATAATGTAAATGTACTAGCATCATAATTTGAGGAAATAATAAGAAAATGTACCTGATACAAGTTCTTTGGGGATCTGCTTGCGCTTTGTCGTAGTCACTTGGTAGACCGTGAAATCTTGTATTCTGAGAATAACGCAAGATGTCATTAGCTTCGCAAGCTGCGTCAGTATATATGTCTTTATGGGATTACCCACTGGCGACAGAACTGGCTGGGTTGGTTTTTTAGCCCCAGGTTCCTAAAAAAAAAACATTTCAAAAAAATCACATTTTTTAAATGCTTACACACTTTTCAGGATATTCATGTTCCATGCTTACATTTTGTATTAGTACTGTGGGCATACAGTGTAATAGTTTTAGTATGTTAAATCAAACGTTAAAATTAATGAAAAGGACAGAGGAGACAAACTGCAACAAATGTAAGTGAAATGTGCAATAATCAAATAACAATGAGATAACAAGAAAAAGGACCATCATGATAAATGAATAAATTAGGAGTATGGTGAGGGAAACATGTCTGCAAGAATAAATAAGAAAAACAGAACTTACTGTGTCTAAAATTAAAAATATGGGTGATAACACAATGGCAAAGAAGTCCANGAATAAATAAGAAAAACAGAACTTACTGTGTCTAAAATTAAAAATATGGGTGATAACACAATGGCAAAGAAGTCCACATGCAAGAAAAATAAAGGAAAAAAAGTCACAAAAAAATTATGGACTAACAAGCAAATAAAGTATAGGAAGTGACGGAAGAATAGTAAAGTGTGAATAAAAGGAAATTGATGNAGAATAAATAAGAAAAACAGAACTTACTGTGTCTAAAATTAAAAATATGGGTGATAACACAATGGCAAAGAAGTCCATATGCAAGAAAAATAAAGGAAAAAAAGTGACAAAAAAATTATGGACTAAGAAGCAAATAAAGTATAGGAAGTGACGGAAGAATAGTAAAGTGTGAATAAAAGGAAATGGATGCTTCCCCCTCCCTCCCCCATCATATTTTACAATACTTAAAGGTGGTGATTATCGTTTGGCTGGTGGATAATGCTGAAGTAGCAGCAATGGAACATATATGAAGTAACTGTAAATATCACGATAAATTCATTGATAATACTCATAATATTTCTCCACATGCAAAAAAAAATCGACTAATTCCCATNCATATATGAAGTAACTGTAAATATCACGATAAATTCATTGATAATACTCATAATATTTCTCCACATGCAAAAAAAAAATTGACTAATTCCCACGGCCATGTGATTAAACCTTGATCCACATGGCGGAACATACATAACTTTAAATAAAGATAAAACATGTCACAAGTGATGTAATGCGGGTTTGATCCCCAAAATCCATTACAAGGAGGAGAGATGAGCTTCCATTCCAACATCTGTCATAAAGTGTGTGTATAACCTTCCCTCCGCACAAAGATTCACTGTCTTGTTTGCCTATTCTCGATGCTACCTGCACTGTCAAAGCCCCTACAAATTACACTAGGTTTAGCTGTATAAGTGTATGACCGGAAACAATGTGAAGAAACACCAAATTCTAACTGTTACAGTAGAACCTTTCCAAAAAAGTTCCTCACGGTTTCCAGACATTAGGTTCTTATGGAAAGAAGGTCGCTATAAGTATTTTGGGAAATTTTGAACCTATTTCGATCCACCCCCAACCCCCATATGTCAAAATTTGCAATTTTTTGCATGAAGTCCATGTTCAATTGTCTCTAGCGCTAAAGATTGACTTTTTTTAATTAAATATAATTTTATTTTAATAGACGGATGTCTTCTGAAAAAATGCTACTTGAGAGGCAAATACTTAACCTCCCCTTGTTGCTCAAAATGTTAAATACATGAGTGGCGCAAGGATTTACCAAGCATCGTAAGTCCATGTTCAATTGTCTCTGGCGTAAAATCAACATGATCTTTGCGTGGAATATTAATCTAATTCAATAGTCAGACATCTTCTGAATAAAATGATACCACAGAAGGGTATCTACAACCTTCTTTGTCGCCAATTGATTACAAAAATGGTAACATCAACACAGCCTACTTTTTACCAAGTGCAAATTCAATGTTTGGTGACCTATTGTAGGAAAATGTGAACAGGCATCTTCCAAATAAAATTACACCACAGAAGGATAACTGCAACCTCCCTTGTCAACTAAACAATTCCAAAAAAACTGTAACATTGGATGCTGCGTAATTTTGCACCTTATTTACAAAACTAAACTGAATCTTTGTTGTTTATACCACACGCAAAACCTAACATTTGAAGCAAAACTTAAATTACAAACCTCTGTTTCAAAATTTGGTAAAACTGCATTTTTGTAGTGTTTATACCGCACACCAACTCTACTATCCGAAATCCAGAGTACCAAAACTCTGGTTTCAATTAACAGCATGTAATAATTCCGTTGGAGGGAACTTTCACACTAGAATTATTATATAATGCCGCACAGTTGATGCGCCATATTGTNATGTAATAATTCCGTTGGAGGGAACTTTCACACTAGAATTATTATATAATGCCGCACAGTTGATGCGCCATATTGTAAAGTTCCGTCTTTACTGTTACACACGTATATTTAATAAAATAGCAGCCTCAAAGGTTAGGCGCCATCTTGTAACTTACTGCCGCTTACACTGTCGACTGTTTACTTGCCACGGCTTGCTCAGGGTAGAAACACGAGACTCATTGAATTGAACATTATTAATTAAGAATGAAGAAGTTCCAAATTAGTTTGTTATGTACTTTGTTTATTTAATTATTTATTTAACACTCATCACCACAGTTCACAGAAGAAGTCCAAATTGCAGAGTATGAACCTTACAGATAAATATGAAAGTACAAAAAACAGCGCCATAGTGGTTTCCGTTTATTAACGTCTCATGAATATTAGCCCGAATAAAGCATATCTGCTGCTACCTCCCACACCGGCTGAGAAATGAAGTAATACAGTCTAGTGGCCGATGTGGGGGTTCTAATCCTGCCCGAACGCGGCCTAGGCTAGCATTGCATGATACTTCTCGACTGCGCTGACCTGCCCTCACGGGCGACGTGAAGTAACTCTCTCTAAGGGCGACTGACTAAGACTGTAAGACTGCGACTGCCCCGAGGGCGACAGACAGATACCCTTTTTGTGCTGCCTATCACCCCCCTCTCCTGAGATAACGGCCTGGCCACGTACGCTCTCCCTCGTTATCTAACTGCTCCGTACGAACTACTCCTGCGATAAGCGCTCGGCATCCGGCATCTGCCAGCAGCGTCATCACAACTGCACGTATCCCGCGCTCAACACCACGTTATCATAACTGACTGCTCCCATGCTTGATGAGGACGCGGCAGTTGTAATTGTTTGTTCGCCGTCCACAAAAACTTGTTGACATATTAAAAACTGTGCCGAAGGAACTAAATAATGCTGAGGTTTCAAAAACTCCAAAGTTCGAAACGAAAACTGTAACCAGGACTCTTGATAAAAACTTAACACGCAGACGTCCGCCCCTTAACCTACAAATGCACACGTCTGTCTGATAAACACGGGAAACGAGCCACCACGGCTTTAAACACGATAAAAATATTACGAAGCTGTCCCAAAGCTTCACAAACACGAAAGAATTTTACACTCAAGTCCCGAAAAATTCAGAATATTGCGTCATTACAAGCATAAATGCAATGAAGGTCAGGTCTGTCTGTTGGCACATACGATGAACCCCAAGGGATCAACCCGGTAAAATGTAGGGCAATGAGGAAGAGGAGAAGACTGGGAGTGAGAAAATGTCTGGCTCTTATCACATGTGATGGACTGGAAGAGAGGTACCCGCTGTAACGGGTAGCCGGGTACTCAATTACCCGAGTCTCATCATCAGCCCTAATGGACAGTACAGCACTCACCAAGAGAAAATCGAAGTGTAGCAACCAAATAAGCACAACAAATTTATTTATGGGTAAATTTCCTTCAAATTTTAAACTTTTTCCCACCTAAATTTTTTACAGTTCCTTAAAAATGAGTTATCATGGTCCTTATAAATGTGGTCCATACAGAGCGGTTCTACTATATGTTACCACTTGATTTGTAAAATGCACACACACAATTCTACCGTCATAAAATATATTTAATAGACTGACAAATAGTGTTATATGCTACTATAAATAATACTGATTGAAAACCAATACACAAATTTTTGTGTAATGAAGTAGGTTGAAATTTATTTCGTCATTTAATAAAACAAAGAGCATTACTATTTAAATAACGAACTATATTCCACTCGCACAAGAACCAGAACAAATTTCAGTAGTAGAGCACCCCTCAACCGGAATTCCCTCGAATGGAACTCCCCTTACCTGGAACTAATTTTCCAAAAAAATTCAAACGTTGCAAAGTTATGCCATAACTTTCCCACGCTCGCGAGAAGTCTTTTGTTGCTCACACCAGACTGTACATGCCTGCTAGCATCACAAGCAAGCCTGCGCAACTAAACTCTATAAATAGCCAGTCGTTCCCGTTAGGCACTAGTGATGAGTTGTTTGTTTTGAGTCTGACAAAGTAAACGTATCAGTGTTTAAGTTGTAAATCTTTTTTAATAGTTTCACAGATTATGTTGAGTAAACAAAAGATACCGGCTTCTAGTAATACAGCTAAACTGCAAAGGAAAATGCTTTTGATAAAAGAGAAAGTGAAAATGTTAAAAAAAAATGGATGCTGGAATTTTTGTGAAGTCCATGTGTGAATTTTATGATGTAGGAGTGTCTACAGTGTATTACATCAAAAAGCAAAAAGATGAACTATGCAAGTTTTACGTGGATAGTGAATCAAAAGTGGGAATGGAGAGTCGTAAAACACTTCGCTCAAGTAAAAGTAGCAAACTTGATGCAGCTTTAATGAAATGGTTTAGACTAAGGAGAAGTGAAGGACTTGGCATTTCTGGGCCAATGCACACTGAACAGGCAAAAATTTTTCATACTGAACTTAAACTTGATTATGAATGTGACTTTCATTAAGGTGGTTACATAAGTTAANACAGGCAAAAATTTTTCATACTGAACTTAAACTTGATTATGAATGTGACTTTCATTAAGGTGGTTACATAAGTTAAAGAAACGACACTGCATTTCTTTTTATTCGCTGAGCGGCGAGAAACTTTCTGCAGATACGGAAGCAGCCAAAAAGTTTGTTGTGGAGTTCACGCAGCTAGTTTCAGACAAGAAAATGTCTCCCGAACAAGCGTACAATGCGACGATGCACATACTGCAATGAAAGGAAGTAAGGAAAGGCTAACTGTGTTAGGTTGTTCCAATGCAGCTGGAACACATAAGCTCAAACTCGTGGTTATTGGTAAAAGTACGCGGCTACGGAAGTTAAAAGACGTCAAGGTAATGCCTGTTGAATACGCAGCAAGGTAGAAAGCCTGGGTGACCACAAAAATAACCACCAAGTGGTTCAACAGTTTTGTACGACAAGCTTGGCAACACTGCAATAGCGTGGGCTTGAAGCAGGATTGCAAGATCATACTTGTGATGGATAATTGTTCCGTCCACCCACCAGCTGAAACCCTGACACGAGATAACATTGAAGTTATTTATCTGCCACCTAACTGTACGTCACTCATTCAGCCGCAGGAACAAGGAATCCTACGCTCGCTGTGCTGCTATCGATGGGAGTTTCTGCGGTCATTCTTGGGCGACTTGAATGGCGGGAAAACTGTTGCGGAAGTAAAAAAGGATTGCAATTTGAAAGATGTAGTGTGGACTTTGGCAAGGGCTTGGGACAGCATTCCTAAATCAACTCTCAACAATGCCAGGCACAAACTGTGGCCGATGATTATTTACTCAGAAGAAAATGTAAATGACCCTGCCGACTTCCGAGGGTTCAATGTTTCACAAAAAAAAAACCTTAGATGAACTGATGACACATGCGAAGAAAATAAACAGCCCTGAACTGACAGATTTACACGACAACAACCTTGAAAAATGGTTCACTGTTGATTGTGATGTTCCAGTTGTGCAACATTACACAGACGAAGATATTCTGGAAATGGTAACAAACAAGAATAATAAAGACTAGAATGGCAGTGAATATTCGGATGAGGATGAACCCACAGAAAAAATTACACGGGATGAATGCACTTTTCACATCAGCCGTTTGATAGCTGTGCTTGAGCAGCGTAGCTATGTAAGTGAAGAGCAGTTAATGAGCCTGTACCTGCTGGAAAAACAATTGGAGGTAGAGAAGACCAAGAAAACTAAGCAAACACGCATTACGGATGTGTTCAAGATCTAATCTATGCCGGGGTAAAGCAAACAAGCTGCGTGATGAAGAGAGAGCCGGCCCAAGTGGCACAGCTACAGCTACACTGCATATTGACACAAGTGACAGTGACTAATGGCAATGTGCGACACATGCCGTTGGTTTCAGAGGTGTAACTTTCAGAATTAAGCGTTCTAACGTGTTAGTGTAAATGTACCGTATTTTAGCGTGTATAGGCCGCACCAAAAGTTTTTGATGAAAAATGAAGGATAATTAATATTTAAAGTATAGGCCGCACTGAATTTTTGTATTCCCGTAAATATTGCCGGGCTTCATCGTGCTAGTGCGGCAGCAGCAAACTATGGCAATCAAACTAATTAATTTTCCATTGAGTGTTATCGTTGTCTGGCCTCCGCCTGCTGAAAAGTGGCAACAGCCCAGTATTCCGCCAGACAGAGCGAGTGGCGTGAGTAGTTGCAGGGGAGAGGACTTGAACTTGTCGCGCCCTTTGTCGCCACAGCCCCTCCCGCCCCTTTTTCTTGTCGCTTTCACTTATCAGTCACTTGTTTCGTGCAATAACATACTTTTATTACTGAAACGTGTGTTTAAAGCCAGAGATGGGAAAGGATAGAGTTACTTACAGGGAGAACTTAAAATTAAAAGTTGTGCTGTATGCACAAGAACACTGTACCCGAATCACCATGTTTACCCGAGTATGGGTCGCACATTTTATGCAGATTTTGTGTGGGAAAAAAATGGGGTGCAACCCTTATACAGATTTTTCACTTTTGCCAAAAAAAAGCTTATTTTACCGTGGGATACAATATGTTTATAAATAATTATACTGTGTTGGTTTTTCCTAAATAAAACTTATGTAAATAAAACTTATTTATATATGTCAAAATGCCTCGACACTGCATTTGAATTGCGGACCATCTGTAAAGAAAGTGTGAATGTGAAGAGGGGTTGCGGCTCTATAGGAGGGGGTGGAGATGGAAAGGAAGAACGCCAAGAGAGAGGGAGAAAGAAAAAAGAGAAAGGAAGCAAGCCAGATGGATGGTGGCTGGAGGTGTACAAAGCAGAACTGTTAAGGACAGGCAGGTAAAAGTATGGTGCGACCCATACGTGTTTAAACACATTGATGAGCTATTTATTTGTTATTATTTGTTTGACTTCCTTAGAAATCAAGTTAAAACATTAAAGCGTACTGTATGATGACAAATTTCTGAACATGGTTTAGGGGCAAAAAAAATTTTTATGCCAATATCTTGTAAATAAGCCGCACCCCACTTTTAGTCTTTTTTTTTTTGTAAAAATGTACTGCCTATACATAGATATGGTATTTTGTGAACTTTGTCTATAATACGTCCATCCCGCTCTTGTAAATGTATATTGTGCCGATGTGCCATGCAGTAAGGGAAAGACTATCCTTGGAATTGACTATACTTCGGGAAGTTTTTTGCACCTCAACACAAACTGTAACATGATGTCACCGCTGCAGCCCTAGATTATCTCCAGTCCTCGCTTACTCACGCAGACACACACGTGAAGCGATAAGAACCCTCGCTAGCAGGTTGTGAATGAAAGTCATTCACGCAGCACCGGGAGTTTTATGACCGTCACATTTTCATGAACAGAATGTAGTGTTTTTGTTTTTAATGATTTTTGTAACTTTAAGGATAAAACTAATAATGTACACTCATTGATTTCTTAAGTTAAAATTATGCGCCACACATACACGAGCTCAGACTAAAAATGTGTTATTTTTCACACCACCTCACACTCATTTCCCATAACCGGAATTTTCCCACAACCGGAATAGCCCTTCCCCTGACGATTCCCGTTGAGGGGTGCTCTACTGTACAATGAAGGTACTTTAAACACTTTTTATTGCCAATTCCAAACTCTCCTGAATGCATTAAACCAGCATCACTCAGTTTCCAATCAATTTTACTAACGCACTTGTGTCACAACTCAAACCTTGATTTTACACACACTCGTGGTTTCCCAAAATTTGTTCATACCGAGTTGTCTCTACAAACCAATACAGCCAAATTTTTACCCACGTGCACCCTCTCTCCCCCACAAAATGAAAAATTGCATCCAAACAGCACATTTCATTAAACTGCGCAAATTTATATTCACATGTCCGATAGACAAATAAAGCATTTTTATTCATGAAATAAAAACATATTTATTTACAGCGATTTATTCTGAGCAAAATTACACATCAGTTGTGCAGAAAAGACTATTGAGCAAGTCAAAATTAACAGCAAAAGTAGACCGCAGCTTTGCGCATAGGCCTAAATTACAGCATGCGATTAGATCTGAGTTTACTATTCTATGGGAAAATAAAATGTGTAACATTGTTTTTAATAATTAAATATAAATTTGCAATACAACATGTGATAAGGCCCATAGTCAGTGAACAAAAGTAAAAAATTCTAGTTATTATAGCACTAAATAGTCAAAATATATATAACATGAAAAACTTCTCACAAATAATAACCAAAAAAAGATTAGTGGAACATACTGTAAAAAAAGCTAGGTGGTAGGCGTGTATGTATTTTTCTTTGCCACTTAAAGTGTGCATTAGTGTTGACATCGGATGATGATGATGTNTAGGTGGTAGGCGTGTATGTATTTTTCTTTGCCACTTAAAGTGTGCATTAGTGTTGACATCGGATGATGATGATGTTGCCACGAGTGAGGCATGGAATGTGCCATGCTGCACATCTCGGAAGACAAGTACAGTGCAGAAAACAGAACTGCACCAGCAGAGGATGTGATGTGTATCAGCTAGCAAGTCAATGACCTAGCTCATGCACTGCTCGCTAGCAACAGTAAATTTTAATCAATTTTTGCAAAAAAAAAAATCACCTTGTGATGCAGTGCGTAGGGGTAGCGATCCTACAACCCCTATTTATTTAACATGTTGCAGGCTTGTAACTGTTTTAATAAATTTTGTCACTTTTTTTTTTTTCCCCCCTTAACATATGGCTACAATTATTTTCTACTGCTTCGCAGTTTCTCAAAATCTGTCCATACGGACGAGTTGTCCGTACAAACTGCATGCCATAAAATCGAGGTTTGGGTGCAACTACAAACTCAAGAGCACAAGACGTATGCTGCTGTCGCAGTACTGTATATCTCCAGGTCGAAAGTCTGACCTGCGGGGCCTGCTGATTGCCTTCCTTCTGGGTTGCCTCCGGCTGGCTGTTGACGCTGGTGCGCACCAGCGGAGTGTGCTGCGGGCGCGACTGGTCCAGCAAGTCGACGAGCGAATTCCTGAAAACTGCGAGGGCCTGGGTCAGCCACTGAGAGTGAGGAGACGAACCATCACGATACAGAGGCCAGTGCTTCCTGTCCCCAGCCGCAAGATGGTACGGGTAGTAATCCACCTGTCCCAACACCCAAACACAACCGAATGATCGCTGTGACGTTCGCAACACTAAGAACAGCGGGGAAACGCCAAAGTAACAAACTAAAAACATACCTGAAACTGCTGCAGGGAAATCTGCAAAGCTCCTCCATCTTTCAAGTCAGGATGACAGGAACGACTATCTACAAGACAAACGACATAACATCTGTAAAGAGCAAAACCCTTGGTACCAGAGCACACAAAGTGAAAGAATATGTACGTATATGTAATTTTCAAGTGGGTGCCAGTTTCATGGCAGATGGAACCTAAAGCAATCAAATATCACTTGGTACACACTGGAAAGTGCTAAGGGGAGAAATTATTTTTTCCCGTTGCTTGTTACTAACATAAGTACAGGATTGCAATCTGTGAAGGAAATAGGATAGGAATAATGACAATACCATTCCAGATAGAGGATGTCACTCTTCCCCTCTATCAACAACCACAAGAATACTGTAATCACTAACCACTGAAATTAGGTTTTCAAGTACAATCTTACAAAGAGGGTACTGCATGAAACTAGATGAGTGATGATAAATGCAAAATTAATATTATCTGATCTATACAGTCCTAAAAAGTATGCAGTACTTGTAAACTACATACGCCTACATCAAATATTATGTCTGGAAGCTAATAAAAAAGTGACCTTGATATTTAACTTTAGTCAAAATATACCAGAAGGAAGGGGCATGCACTTGGTGATTGCATAAATTTATTTGGAGGTAGGAGGAATGTTTCACATAGCAAAGGAATTAGTTTGGTTTTTGAAAAAAGTTACTTCATAGTCAACAGAGAGACAGGGTTGTTAACACGAAACTACTTTTACCTTTCAGACTACTTTGTCATGGGCCTAAGCAAAGGCAAGATGGAAGCTACAAAATTTACTGCAATACAAAAAAGTTTTGAAGGGAGAACTCGTGCACACTACATACTCAGGGAGTAATTATCTGTAATCATTTTTACAAACATAATTTTTATTCAGTTCTTTCCCAGGGAAGAGAAATCATGACCAAGGAATACGAGGGGGCAACAACCTAAGAAAATTGGTGTACACAATGGAAAAAAAAAAGAATCACTAAGAATCCCTGAAATCACAGAAAATTTTGGAAAATCACTTAGAATGACTGAAAATCACAAGAAAATCCTTGAAAATCACAATAAAAGCACTGTAAATTGCAAGAAAATATCTGATAATCTCTGAAAATCCCTGACAATCTCAGAAAATCCCTGTAAAAATTCAGAAAATCACCGTAAAAATTCAGAAAATCCAGTAAAAATTCAGAAAATCCCAGTAAATCACAAAAAAATATCTGAATATCCCTTGAAACATTGGAAAATCATTAGAAATGTAAAAATTTTTACAGAAAAACTGGAAACTGAGAAAAAAAAAAAAAACCTGTAACTAGCCACAATTCCTTAAAAAAAATTGGTTCATTTAAATAATTTTTAAAAATTAAGATTTTAAAGAAACTTAAGATATTGTGAAAATATTAAAATTCTATTAATCTAACAAAATCATTTGGATAGAATTTCGCAAAATTATAAACGTGAAAAAAAAATTGGGTAACACAGAAATACAAAGATAAACAGCTAATCCTTTGTTACGTTGAGTTCGTGGTGGTGTAGCGGCTAGAGCGATCGCCTCCCACCTAGGCAAACCAAGTTCGATTCCCGGAGAGGTCCCTCCCGGATTTTCGTAATTGGTAATTGTGCCGGACGATGCCACTGGTGGGCGAGTTTTCTCTGGGATCTCCCTTTTCCTCCGCCCTTGCACTCCGACGCTGCTACATAAATCGCTTCACCCTCATCAGAGCTCAAGACTCCGATGTAAACAACTGCCCAAACTCTCTCCACTCTACTTAGTTATGTCCAGTAACTTGCCGTACCTCAACATATTCTTTGGGTTGCATTAACGTGACTTCATTGGTTGGCTACAGGCTGCACATGGATCTTGCAAAATTTGCAACAAAGTAATTATTTACATGGAATGGTAGAAGCAAATCATTTAGTATTTCAACAAAAAATATTAAAGTGGAGCACACTACACTGAATTTAGTTTATTACAACAGGTTTGCTACAGTGATAATTTATTAATGTGCCGTGATGAATAATATTAAATACAAGCACTCGTTTAATAAAACATGCCCTTTATTTTCTCATCTACTGTAATTACAGAATATGGGAAACTGGCAACTTTGAATCTGGCAACGGCACAGCGATGCCAGGCTGCCTGTGGGAACAAAAATGCACAACGTCCCTACTCCTTTTCATTCAGTGTTACTTCCTAACAGCTCCCATGCCTTGGGGGCGAGTTTCGTGAACACAGAGGGAGAAATACAGTAACGCAGCATGGGAAGACAGATGACCCACATTAGTTTTAGTGAAACCCGTGCACAAGACTCGGAAATGGGAGATGGCGGTGTTTTGGTAGGGACGAAGCTTCAACTTTGTCTTCAGTTTCACAATGAAAATAATTTTCTGGTACAGCCCAGTTATAAAAATATTCAAGGGATAACCAAATGACATCACTTTGTAGAGGATAATTAAAACTGAGATTGGCACAATTTGTTTATAATTTGTGAAATGCCATTTAATTTTTTCTTCATTTCTTGCATCTTCAAGGAAGGGGTTTTGTTCTTTTTAATGAGTGAAAAGCTGACTCTCCTCTCATTTTATTAAAATTGTAAGTTCGTATAAATTTTAAAAAAAATGGCACGGGTCATTATTAAGGGTTTACAATATAAAGTCAAAACCATTACCAAATTGAAATAAAAATAATTGTGCAGGTCTTTAACGATCGTTAACAAAATCACACCAAAACACTCAAATTGGAGTTGGGAAAAAAACCAACTGCAATAAGTTGTCATCAAACAGTAATCAAAACGGATAGAAATCCAAAAACTGCATACAAATTTAGGTCGTAATAAGCAAAGAGAGAAGGTAGCACATCCATAACCCAGCAAAATCACAATGGCGCGACATATAATAGCCGCGTTGTGCGCAGAACAGTTTTATGGCTGAGAGGGAGGGGGTGGGCAGACTCAATAGGTATTGGCTAGCGCTGACAGCCTAGGGAGATGGTATCTATTCTTTGATTTGCACTGCTTACCAAAAGAAATGCAACACACAGCAACAAAAAAAAAATGCTACAAACTATTTTCAACTCATTTCCCTCATATTTTCAATTTATTTTACTCCAACTTTTGTACGGTTCCTCAAAAAAAGGTTGTAAAGCCATAATAACTGGAATCACAACAGCTGGTTTCTACTGTAACTATTTTATCTCTACATTTTTATACATAAAATGTGTGACATACTGTACCTCCCGGATCATCACAAAGATGAAGATCTATTCTACGAGACAAGAAATGATATGAAGTCTCAATGACATCATAACGAGAAAACAGTTTAGACAGAGCACTCTTCTCACTTTTGTGCACTTTACTTCGAGCTTGCTGTGAAATTTGAGCTTGATATTCTGGAAGTACCTGACAAAAAAGCAAAATAACCACTCACTTTTGCCCAATAACAACTATAAACAGTATTCTATAATTATTGTAAAGCTATCTAAAATTTGATTTTAATAATTTGTTAAACACAAAGTAACTGTGTGATTAAAAAATATATATATATAAATCAAAATATGACAAGTTAATGACCTCATATAAATTAAATTCAAAGTATACACTATCTTATAAGTAAGAAACTATGTTAGAACAAGTGATTCCATTGACATATCTATTAGTGCTGAGCGGATACAGATTTTTACCGATATCGGTATGAAATGATACTTCCTTGCCTGAGAGCTGATATCCGGTACAGATACAATGGACATACGAGTAATGAACTGAAAGGCTTCTAGTAGCTCTAAAAGTATCTTGGAAAGCTGATGGAAATGTGTGTTAAAGTCAGTGTCACACAATGTACTATGCTTTCAGTAAACATACAAAACAATAGGAAAATTAATTTCACATAAATTCTTCAAAATCAAACAATGAAAGCAGCACTAAAAAATACATTAGTAATATATTTTTAATCTTTGGTCAGGGCAACATAAACAATTTATGTTTTAAATTTATCAAATAAAAAAAAAATTTTTAAGGTTGTGTACCACATTTCTCAGCATAATTCAACTTTGTTTTTATTCAGAAAATTAAAAATTATTAATATGTATAGTTTTTTTAATTCAGCACACCCTTATTTTACTGAGAGTAAAATTGAAGCACTGTCAGTTGCCAGGTAATGAATGTCAGGTTTCATATTGCTTTTAAAAGATTTTAAATACTGAAATGACTAGATGGAGCTGCAGTGTGATGCCTGCAAAGTTGGTAATGCAACAAACCGCAATACAGATTGTAGATGATTATTTCTTACAGTGCCTGTCACAGCAGGCCACAGAGGGGTGGGGGTGGGAGCAGCATCTCACTCTCTCCATCACACTTCCCCCAGATGATTATCTCACAGCNAGGCCACAGAGGGGTGGGAGCAGCATCTCACTCTCTCCATCACACTTCCCCCAGATGATTATCTCACAGGAGGGTAGGTTCACCCTTCACCATTGTTGAGTGACAGTCTGTCAGTTTAGTTCTTGGAATAAGAACAGCCACTGCTGCCTCAAAACAGCAGTAGTTGAGCCTGTCTTACTCCAAAGTCACCACTCTGTTATCCTCTGGTGTTAGGCCAAGCATAAATGAAAATATCGGCAGATACATACAGTAATATCTGCTAATATTTAGTATTGGGGTATCGATATCGGCTCAACTCTAATATCTATATATTGTTGTATGATGTATATTAGATAATAAATTGTTGCGTGCCGGTTTAGGGATTATAGCAC
>NQII01005740.1:106037-145911 GCA_002778355.1 Clitarchus hookeri | reverse complement strand
ACAATGAAGCCATTGGAACTTCCCCCAGCGAGCTTCTACTAGGATACAACCTCCGACAACCGGGAGAGTGGCGGTTGGAAACTCCTCCCACGGAACTTCCTGCCCCAGAAGAGGTAAGAAAGGCAGCCAATCGGAGAACAGGGGCGGCGCGGAGATGCCAGCACCAGTATATTCAACGGTAATACCCGGAGCAAGCAATAGGCGAACGCCATTTGCCGGAGGGGAGCCAGGTATTGCTCCGAAACCACCCTTTAAGCCGAGCCATCGAAAAATTCTGCGCGGGGTTTGCAGCGAAATGGGAAGGACCGTATGAGATAATAGGACGTCAAGGCAATGTTTACTGGGCGGAGGACGAGCTAGGAAAAATGCGGAAGGTAGCGAGAGACCAAATACGCCCCCTACCCGAACCCCGCGGCCCTTACCACAGGGAAAGTACCAGGGAAGACGCAGAGGAAACCATCACGAGGCCACAAGACCACGGGACGGTGGCTAGTGACGAAGAATTAGCAACAGATAGGGAGGGGGCAGCGCGGCACTGGCGCGCAGTGTCGACATCCCCGTCCGCTATCTCAGCCCGTGTCCCCTGGACGACGCCTGAGACAGCGCGACAGACGGGAGTAATGCAGGGGGAACACAGAGCAGACAACAACAACGAGGCGAATGAGCACGAAGAGAGGCGGGCGGCAGTAGGCGGGCGTGAAGGCGAGTGTGACGAGGGGCGTGTCGAGGCGGAATGGCAGGGCGAAGAAGGACGAGAAAAGCGACAGCGCGAGGGCGGACGAAGGCAGGAGGTAGACGCGGAAAAAGCAGGGGAAGTTGAAGAGAGAAAACAGGAAGAGAGGAGAAATGGCGATCACGTGCGTAGAAGCAAGGAAGTGCTGGCGAAGGACGAGGCGAGTAGCACGTGTGTGGCCACCCCAGGACGCCACATACGCGCCCACACCAGCAAAGCTTCGAATTCGAGACCGGACTCGGGAGGCGAGGAGGTACCGGTGCCAAGCGGCACACCCGTCGACGGGACACGGCAACCGCCGGGGGATGGCGCCAGGGTGTCTGAAGGAGGGGATGACAGCATAGGCCCCCCCCCCTCCCGCACGATGCCCAGGTCCCAGTGCGGGTGGGAGGCGGAGAGGCCCCTACCCAGGCAGAGGTCAACCAACCTACAAGGGTCCAACCTTGGCGAAGCTGTCGGGACGGCGAGAGACCCGACCTCTACAGAAGGTGTCTCGCATACAGGCGACACTCCGTCAGGGAATCGAACCCTGACAAATCTCCGAGGGATGAGGCAGTACCGGCGGACCACAGCCAACCCGAGGAGGAGAGCCCGCATGCAGTCCGGAGAGATCGCAGCCAACCAGGGACGGGAGGAGCGAAGCGCCCCTAATCAATACCAACAGACTCTGTGTGACATGGGGTAAGTTTGTTTACCACATGTCGCCTGCTGATAGAACTAGGAGGGGCGGACCCTCCCACTCACCGACCCGGGTGTAAAGTGACGTGTGTAAAAAGAAAAAAAAACACGCCGGACGTCCTAGTGCCAAGACAGCCTGATGCCGAAAAATGTGCTCTGTATAAAATTTAAGGCCTTCCGCCAACTAATTATAAATTTGTGTCGTAATATATTAAATTTGTTGTAATTACCTGTCAATGGAATGTAATTTAAAGTAGTTGTAAATTTGTTTCGTGATTGTTGTAAGGGTAAAGTGTCAATTTATTTTTAACTAGGTTAAGAGTGTCTGTTTTTCTTGAAAGGCCTGTGACGGATGATGAACCCCGCATGTACCGTTAGCAACTGGCGATTACCGGCGTTTGCGAAGCAAACGTGTGAGCCACTGTTTAAGAAAGCCCCGGACGGGGTGGCAAAACAGCAAGGTAATACGCAAGAATTACGTCGAGTGTGGTAGATAAATTAGGCCAGTGTCAGTCCGCTCGGACGAGCGACAACTAAGTAGTTGGAAATAGTTTCCAGCCTTAAGTGTAAGTGTTTTGTAACTGGAGCCAGTGTATTGCAGTAATACGTAAATGTTGTAATTGTATGTAAATTTTATGTAATTAAAATTTAATTGTAAATTTGGAGATTTAAAGAAAAATGTAAACTAATTATAAAGATTCAGAGACCGTCCCCAATAGACTTAGGAATTTAGACGCCGACTTCCCCAGTGTTTGAATGGCCTGCGAGTCTGTTTGTCATGTAAAATTTGGTAAGAACCAGGCTTTCAGCCAATGTGTGAACCGCAGAGCCCAAGGAAATCCAGGAATGCGTGTCACTGAACCGGTAGAAGGACTGTCAAGAGGGGAGGGAAGGCAAACAGCTGAGCCCACCATAAGACCGTTTGTACAGAAAGAGGGGAAGAAGGGACGAGGTGAGCCGCCGCTAGCTGCGGATATGCGCAGCGCTCGCGGGGGATGAGCGCACAGAGAGGAAGCCACACAGAAGAGCAACCCCTAGTCAATTTAGCGCGGGTATGCTAACATCGCACTGACGGGAGGAGATTGACGCGAATCGCTCATACTTAGATTAGTCACGACGCTAGATACCCGCGCAGGGGAGCAACCTGAGGTAATGACCCTAGGGTTCCCCGAGGACGCCACACCCACCACCTCTCACCCCGAGGACAGTAACGAGCAAAGGAACCCCCCCGAGCCGGGGAAGCACAGCACGCGCCCACCCCCCCTTCCTCATCTCCCCCGCAGAATTAGGGAAACCACCGGGCTTCAGGGGAAGTACCACGAGAAAACTATATATAGGGAAGACAAAGCGAGTACCAGGCAGTGATGTACGAGTTATGATCGGGAGAGGGACGGGACGCGAGTGGAGGTGGAACCAGAGAGCGAGAGACTACACATCCCGGGATACGAGCCCGGACTTCCCGCCAGAAGCCGAAGAGATACACCAGGACACCAACCCGAGAGAGAGAGAGGGAGAGAGAGAGGACAACGCACCACAGCCAACACAGAGGTAAACACAGCAACCTGCCAAGAACCTTCCCCCAACACAAGCCTTTCGCCAGAACGTCTGTAGAACGCGTTAGAATTAACCCAGCAGTTCAGACAGATAGGAAAAGGGGATAGGTCTCGTATGTGTAACAGTGACCTATGTTTACCAAATAAACGTAAGTGTGCGTAAATTAAACCCGAGTACGACTTTGTGTTGACCCCGCATGCAGCCTGTAAGTCATAGGTGAGAGAAGTGTCGAGTCAATCTGACAGATCAATTACTTTTGCAGAAAAATTAGTACTGTAGTCACTAATTCAATAGTGAATAGTATCATTAAAAATAAGTTTATTCAACTCATAGAACAGTAATTTCCGCTGATGAAGTGTTAGTCTTGGCACTGATTTATTAGAGAATAGTAACTTTCGCAAAGAGTTTGTTCAACAGAAAGTATAGTAATTTCTGCCAATAACTTAGTAGTTCATCAACTCATTTGTGAAAAGTAACTTTCAAAACTAGTCAGTACAGCTGAAATATGAGTAGTTTCTGGTAATACATCAGTAGCAAAATATCCGATTTATTAGCAAATAGTGACTACTCGTTAAGCAGGAACACTTCTTAGCATGGAACGTCTTAAGTTTTTTACTGTGTTAGCTCAAGTTGGAAAAAAAATTCAGGAGAAATCTGCAGTGCAATCAGCAATTTGTTAATGGAAATCAATGTTTACAATTGTGTCCTAAAACAAAGCGCAGTGATTCCTATAATGTCTGTAATATTAGCATTGATACTCATCAAACCTTACAGTTACAAATAGTGTATTCAGCAGTGTATATGTAAGCATGTATTAAAAGGTGAAAATGTAACATTTTACATTTCAATGGCATTTGATACGAGACTAGATACCTGAATTATCCAGACCATCGCACATACCATTAATCATATAAAGGAGTTAAATAAATAATTATTTTAATATAACAATATAACATTGTAATGTAGTTAGATATAAAAACCATTAAATCTATAGATATATCCAAAACCTGTGCAATACACAAGCTTCATCTCCGCTGTAACTCTAAATTTTAAAAATTATATAACAATTATAAAACTATTTATAATTCTTAATATGGGGTAAAAAAAGGGGGGAAAATGAAAATGCACTTACATTTCCCCACCTTAAGGCAGAGTCTGCTGATGCGATGAGAGGATAAACAATAATGAATTATCACTTATATATAAAAATAACATTTCATTTTATTTCTGATATTATTATGAACATTGTTTAGTTTGGGGCATGGGTGGGAGAAGTGTAGTGTTTTTATTAAAATTGTACACCTTATAAACTATTGTTATCTGTTACTGTTGCCAATAATCTAACTCTACTAAAATATTTTCAATATATCGCCATCAATATATTTAATACTCATATTATATATGGTGGAAAAATAAAACAACACATGAACGTTTACAGTTCTATATATAAAAAAAAATTTCTAACCATTTAAGCTCCTGTAGAGTTGAGGTCTAAATCACAAATCTATATGAGAAATTGGTGCATTTAATGACGTATTGAAATTATTTCCTTCGTCATCGGGGAAGCAGTAAAAAAAATTCTATAAGAAAACAATACTCAAAAATGTACTGTTCCACATTAATAAAAAAAAAATCGTTGTTTACAAACCATTTCAATTTATATATAGTTGACAGTGACCTAGTCACAACTCTGTATGAAAAATTGTGGCAGTTAGTAATGCATTAAAATTCTTTCCCTCGGCATCGGAAATCCAGTAAAGAAAACATTCTGTAGAAAACAACACACATATATTTACAACTCCATATTTACACCAAAAAAAAAGTTGTTCACAAATATTTTTAACTGTAATTGACTAAATCGCCACTCTATATGAGACATTTTTGCAATTAGTGCAAAATTAAAATTATTTCCTTTCACAATAAAAAATAATACACAGATATTTACAGCTCCATATTTATATAAAAAAAAAAGTTATTCAGACACCATTTCAACTCTATTTAGTAGACGCTGACTATATCAAATTTGTATGAGAAATTGTTACATTAAGTGACGTATTGAAATTCTTTCCTTTGGCGTCGTGAATGCAGTAATGAAAACATTTTATACAATTATAAAATGATAGCAAGGCTTTGAGAATGCCACGTTACACAGATAGAGCAACTTGAAGAGTGTGTCAAAAGCATTTAAAATGCTTACTCCAGTTGCCATGCCAATGACATGGCTGTCTGCCGCAACAGAGAACGTGCCACATGCTCCTGCTGACACACAAGCACGGCTGTGTGCATTTGCTGGTTCTCTGCCGCCTTTGTCAAACACACTATGTTCCTTCCTGCAACATTTACAATTCTATTAAACATTCAAGTCGAAATGCTTTCACTGGCATTATCTACAACCTAACATACAAACAATACACTCAATGTACATTATAACACGCCTGCAGCAGTACGCACCATCTAAAATTAATCACCTTTTTATAAGAAAATATTTCATCAAAAGGGTGGCTACAGAATTATCTAATAAAAATTCTTTGACTTTTGCCTGTTTTCCAGGTCAAAAATTACTTTTTTCCTTTAACAAAAATTTTTTTATTACAACTTTAGGTAAATTATGAAAGTATTTATGCTAGCGAACATATAATTTTATGAATCTGAACTAACGTCAGAAATTGAGAAATATTTTCTTTTAAAGTAACTCAACATTTAATCAAATGCTCCAATGTTTACAAACATGTGTCACTGCCTAGCAATTTCATAGATGATAACGTTACTTGATATGGTGAAACCATGGCACTGTGGCACGCAAAATAGGGTTGTAAATAAAATACAAGAAGCGCTTGTGGTGCGGTGGGCGTCCGAACTACATGTTATCCAAAAGTAAGCGTATTTTCTCGTGTACAACATATATGGTATGGTCTTCTTTGTTAACTGGCGGCATGCAGGTGAGGTTACTGCCCGGTACACATGTACGCCGATCACGTAGAACACCCAGAGCGAACATCCAGAACAGCCAATCAGAAGCCACCTCGGTTTCCGCGCGGGTCGCGCAGAAAAGTTGAGCTCACGCCGATATTATCTGCTTGCGGAAAGAGCAGTCTTCGCCGATATTTCCCAGAAGTCAGCTTGTTCACATATTTTATACTACGAATTTCTGGGATAATCGACGTGTATTGATGTATATGTAAAGAATAGTTCAATGTACGTATTTATAATGAAATACGTGAACATAAACGTTAATTTTATTCAACATTTCTATTAAATAAACGTAGTTTGAAAATGAACCGAAACGTTGCACTAAAGTGTAAAATATTTTTCGATGTAAAAATAAAATTATAATCTCTTAAAAATTATGTAGTAAATAAATCGCACTCCAGTGGCATTAATAAACTAGAGTAGAAAGAAATTTGTTTTAGAATCTTGGCGTTAAAAATCAGGAATTCAACAGCAAAATAGCTACGCAGAAAATGTGCTTACATGTGAACAACCATCGGTTCTGCCTGCTGTGTCTGTTTGGCATGATCGACGTAGATGTGAATCAAGCTAACAGGTGGATTCACACGTTTGCAGACTTCGTGGGTTATCCGGATACACGCAGTTCCTTCCAACTAGTGGACACTTCTGCAAAATGGCCTGGCAAGACTTGTGATGGATTAAGGTTAAAAGAGTCAAATGCGTAAGTGGGCCTAAATCTACACATTTCAACCCTAAGAATATACACACTGTATTAAAAATCTACAGATATTGTTAATTTTAAAATTCTGGAGACATTTAGAGTTTTTGAAACTAAACTGCAAACTATATAACATTAATCGTTCGTTGCAAAAAAAACTAGAGAGCGCAAAAGTTAATAACGAATAATGTCAGCGGTGTGCGAATATTTGAAAATTCGAATAGTTGCGAATAGTAATTTACTAATTATTCGCATTCGAACTTCGAATATCTCCTGCGAAGATTGCGAATAATTTACATTCCCGCCCCAAGTGTTTAATTGCTTGTTATTATATACCTACTCATTAAAAGTCATTATTTTAAACATTTATTCCATAGAAGTTAAAACTGGACCATTACTGATCATGATAGCTGGTCGTTTATATGATTTATTTCCATTTGATACGGTGGCAAATAAATGATCCGAGCAAGGTTGTTTACATCGGTTATGTTATTGCGTAACTCGTTTATACACATGATAAAAATCTTCACACTCATTTACTATGTCACCGTAGTTGTGCACTAATAAAATTAATACAGGGAAGTTAAAACATTTGATTTCTGTAAACACATACAAAAGTATACCATTTCGGTACATCGTTGATGTCATTATTCAGCAACATGATGGACCACATAAGAGTGATGTGGACTAGAAACAAAACATACAAACATGGCGCCGCATCACAGGTGTGGTGGGTTGAACGCGAACTAACAGCGCTAGTGGTAGCGGGCCGTACTAGTGGAATTGGTCTCGAGACGATTGACAGTGTTTACAACGGAACGTTTGCATTAACATAGTGTTTCATATAATTTACAACTGACGGTAACCAGATTGTGCTACCAACTCAGGACCACAGTAGCAATAAATTGCAAACATGAACAAACGGTTTGTAGTTTGGTAGCAAATAGTACAGCGACCGCAAGCGCCAAACCCCTGCGTTTGCAGAATGTGCTGTCAAATCAACCACCAAAATACGCCTATTAAACTTCAAGCCATCACGCATGTCGTAAACAATAAAGATCAGTAAAAACGAAACCAATGATAGCTTTTATTTTTCTGCAAAGAACGTTGGACTAGTTTCTAATGACCAAAATTACTTAAATTTTTTCCTGCAGTGAAAATGCATGCAAGTTATCATAATTTTGTCACAATGCATCTGTCTCATATTAATATATTTCATCCAAAAATTATTATATATATATATAATTATATTTATATGAAGTGCATTATTTATTAATGGTAACATTATTTTGGAGCATACTTTTTTAAGTTCACTAAACATCAAATCATCAATTAAACATGATATGCTGCACTTTAAAATGCAATTATTATTTGTTTGGTAATAGTTTGTTGTATGATCAGTGAAATAGTAGCTATTCCTATTATATATAACTGATATTAAATGTTTACTAGTAGCTATTCGACTTCAAAACTATTCGCATGTTATTAAAAAATTTTACTATTTGATTCAAAAATATTCGAAAATAAAAATCCACTATTCGCACACACCCAATTAATGTAGAAAGTTATTATAATTATTATCATGTGTATAGTTTATTTATTTAAAATATATACATGTTATATTGAGTTTTTTTGTGTGTTCAAATTAAAACATATAACATCTCCTAATAGACTTAATAATATTTATATTAAATATGTATTTTAAAGAGTTCGTAAATATATAATACAAATCTATACTATTATTTGGATTTCATGTTAGCAGTTGCTGATCTACGAAACAATTCTTATCGACACAAAGATCGCCTTTCTTTCGTATTATTCTCAATGAGAAACGTAAGCTTATCAGAATGTACTTTTAGTTTATAATTTTATTTAGTTTATCTGTGGAATATCTTTTACACAAACTTCAAGTTATTATACAGTTTTATTGCTGAAACATATCCCTTACGGATTTGTAAGTACCTGGTATTGAAAGTGCATCACTATACTTTACGAAATGATTATAGTCAACGAGTACATGTAATGTAGAAAATATTCCAAAAATTATACGGTTGTTAAATGCATTTATGAGAACTAGAATCATAAACATGTTAATAAAATACTACTTTATAAACAGATTTATGCCAATACTCACGAAAATGCACGTGGTGTTAAAAACACTTGTGGACGCCACATAAACCAAATCTACTGTGGTACCACCATAACAATGGAAATATATATAACCAAGCCCATGTTTCTACAAATTTGAAAATATTTAAAGAGAAACACTACATATGTATTTATTGTTTATTTACATGGTGTGCATGTAGTAAATAATATGTTTAAATATTCAACTTTTTTTTTAAATGTTGATAATGTAAAACCATAGAACCTGGACTTCAGGTATCTTCGGCAGTTTGAAGATCTCAAAAAACCTAAAACACTGTTCGGAGAACTGTATTTTCATTTTACGCCGTTCCCAATGTTTTGCAAACAAATGATTTTCAAATTTGATTTCCAAGGGCTTATATCTCCCTTAATTTTTCAGTTTAGGTAGAAAGTGCCCCATATAATTTCTAGGTAATTTTGCATAAAGGATCACCTCACAAAGTTTTTTATTCGAATTAAGACATCCTTTATATATAGACACGCAATTATATACATGCGCGCGTACACACACAAAACTCTTTGTAAGTGTAAAATAAAATGTTTTGTTTATATAATAATAATAAAAATAATCAAATTACGCAACAGCAAACTTTTAAAGGGTACTTTAGTAACCAACATAAGCTGATCATGGTGGTTGAGGGATTTTAATCGATCACCAAAGCAACGTTCCCAGCGGCACACATTTGGATGGGTGACCGTTTAGGGGCATAACATTTGAGCGCTTCGGAGGGCACGTTAAATATTCGGTCCCGGTTGTTATCGATTGATAGCAGTTGATAAGCCATTTAAGAGGTCATTGGGCGGCCTGATAAACTCTGTCACTAGAGGAAAAAAATATTTCTGCCAAGTTCCCAGCCTTTGCAAAATTGGGTTTCGTTACTATTCCACAGTAACCGTACAATTTGCCGGGATAAAAAGTATCCTATGTCCTATTACAGGACCTAATGTACCTACATACCAAATTTCATCAAAATCTGTTCAGCGGTTATGGAGCTGAGTGGTAACAAACGTACACAGCCTTAAGCATTTATAATATTTGTAGGATAAACTGACTCATAAGAAGCCAGTAGCCTTACGTTATAGTTCATCTCAGTTACGAAGACCGGATTTTAAAAGCTGGTGTTTAACATGTCAAAAACGGAACCAGCAATACACCATATTGTAAATCCTTTATCAGCTGATGCTCAAGGGAATGAAAGTGAATATCAAGTTGGCTATTCTGATAGCGCTAGACAGACCAGAGTGAAACATGCGGGTCGGAAAGAGTTCTCAAAGAAATTATTCAACTTGTTAGTATAGTTTATTTTACGTGGTCACAAAACAGCTGTCATTAAGTGTACAAACTACATTTTTTGCTCAAATAATGTGTCAGTGTTTTACATTCAATGCAACATAAACATTGCATTTTTAAAAAAGCCTCATTTCGCCAGTCTACCCCAGTGTACTCTTTACCTAATACATGATTATTATTAGTTCAGTGAGGCTTCTGAACGGTCGTACGACATTGAAATATAATTTCTAATTAATTTGACGCAATATATTTAAAACCCAAATAGTGTTCGGTGAGTTTGAAGCAAAAAAAGTGACTTAAAAAATTGTGCAACCAATTGTGCTGCTATCTGATGGTGAATTTCTAGGAGCTGTCCAAGGCTCCTCTCATTAGCCAAGACTTATTATGTACGTGTAAAATACAAATATATGAACGAATACCTAAAGTTTTAGGTTTTCCGCAAGCTTTCATAAACATTTGAGAGTAACAAATTGCTGTGTACAGAGATTCTGCTCATAAGCGATTTCTGTTCGACCTGTAATCAACAGCTGGGCTGTTTTCATAGCCCTCCTTTTATATCCGTTCCTTCACAAGGCTCCCCTACCCACACACTCCTCATTTATAAATAATGCTACCTATATTCCAAGCCAAATAATTCAAACTCATAGCGGTTTCGATTAAATAAAATCAGAAATATTGCTTTCGAGACACGTTCAAGGTGACTTATGCTGGTAAAGAAATAGTTAGCGAGCTGACACCACTTTTAATAGCAAAATACTTATTATTATGTATAAATTTGCGCTGTGTGGATTTTATTTTATTTCTACAATTAACATACTTGACATGTATACTGTAATGTACCAACTGACATCACAACATGATAAGAACCACAATAACCATCTTAAAAACATTAAGCCGGATTCGCCGTCTATAATAAATTAGCAGTGAGTATATATATCTCCTCGAAAAATTGTTAGCGTAAAAGTTTGACAAAAAATGCACACTGTTGAATAAACACTGCAACACTGACGTCCAAACCCTTGCTGCAGAAATGCTATTTTCTAATCTTTTTTTTGGGGGTGCTAAAATTTAAACATATTTCCTTTCATATTTGTTATCATCCAAATAATAATTTTCTGACGTATTTTATTTTATGCATGATTTCTATTTTTAAACACAAAATTTGTTAGCAGTTAATGTATATTCTAGCAGTGCAATTATAAATGGATCACATGATAATGTCAGCACGAAGATAAACAATAGGGTTCCTACTTAACACACTATCTCAGGGCGGAAAGAAACAAAAGCGAAAAGTAATCATTGCCACTACTTTCGCAGAACTGTCAGAAAACAGCCTTCATAGTTGAGACAGAGTTTATCACTATACAAACAGAGGTCAAGTAATTTACTTATTTTTAAGATAGGTTGTAGTAACTTAATCTTTATTTTTCAGTTTTGTCAATTGGCTAGCCCCTCAACGTTAAAATGAACAACCATAATTCTGAAAGAAAAAAATAGTTCACACATATTTCTGTTGTAATTAGATACTTAAAGTTGCTTGCATCAGAGCAAGTTACTAAATACAATAAATTGAATATCAGGGAAACGCCATATGCAAAAAAAACTGTGAAAAAAAAGAGTTTAAAGTCGGAATAATTAGTATTTAGTTACGGATAAACACAAAATTCAGTAAGTTTCTCAATTCAGGTACACAGAAGATTCGAAACAGCTGCATGTATGTAGGTTGGAAGTTCAACATATAAACTGCATGTATGTAGGTTGGAAGTTCAACATATAAACTGCATGTATACAATTTGGTTTCTGGATATATTATCTGTGTTTTTATGGAACAGTTTCTTAATATCTTCTTTATTTTGCTAGCTATCCTGTTTCAATAACAAACATATGATCTTAGTCAATAATATAATGTAAAAAGCCAGGAGTATTTTGTAAATTGCTTTGCTGGCAAAGTAGGCGTCAAGCATTACTGCTTCTGCTGGTCCGTTATGGCTGGAGCACAGTTGTCTGTACACGGCCTGGAACTTCCGTTAAGTTCCGTCCAGTTTATTATGTCAATCACATCTTCTGAAAGAACATGTATGTAGGACCTACAGAGATAAAGAATAAATTATACATTACATGTAACGAATACACTGAAACACATATTTAACTTCCTTTGCACCAAGTGCCGAATTATTCTCCAAATTTGGACAGGCATTGTTACGAAAATTAGCAGAATGTAAACAAAACACGTCGCCATTTAAAGATTACTAAATAAGTTGATCAGTTGCTGCTTAATATACATTGTTATGTTGGCAATGAGAATGAAAAAATTAGTAAACGAAATTGGTACCCCAAGATTCAATGTGCGAATGCTCCTGGCCAAGCCTTCTATTATCTAGCTGTAAGTTTAGGTATATCAGGATGACTCGATGAAAACTGTTTTTCAACAACCCATACTAACATAGCTTACCCTAAACACATTTTTTAAAATGTTTTTCACAATTTTTTTTGGCATACTGCTATTGGTTACTACTGCCGCCAAACTCCATAAACTCAATAATAAACATATAAAAGATGGTCTCCACAGCGTAAAACAGTAATCTTACCACAACGTACAAGTTGACCGTGATAGGTAAAAAATGTGAACTTTATCGAAGATAAATTGCCTGCAGAGGGGAGAGGTGGCGACTGGCGTTGCAAATGTCTACAGGGCCGTGTACAATTCACTTGTTACACTCAATGCGCAGTTTCTTTAGGTCTGCAAAAAGGGATTGTGTGACACCATTTCCCTGTCTTTACAACACCATTTAAAGGGAGAAATGTATCTGAGAAAGTGCTCAATAGTGCACGAACGAGTGTTCTATTTTAAAATTGGTGTAATTACTTGGCCCAAACCGTCAAATTTGAATATTTATTGATGATATTGTTTAACGAGTGAAATAAAGTGTCTTTCAGCGTGCGGTAAAGGCTTCGTCGTCGATAGCCAACCAGACGACAGGATACATAGCTCTGTGCGTCGGCGAGTGCGAAATTACACGCTGCTGCATGGAATTAATTGTAAAACGTAGAGTGTGGGCACAGCACGAAATAATAATGTACAGAAATTGCATTATGTACGAGTCTTAACGTTGCTTTATTATTCTCTAAATGCTGTTGGTAAATAATCACTACACGCTAACAAACGCATTTTGTGGTGAAAATTGTGACCAAGGAAATTCTTGGGTGAAGGCAGATCCGATCAGTATCGAAAGAAATAAAATAGCACAAATGGAAAAAAATAACCGTTTGAAGTATCTTGCAGTGCTGAGATAGTTTTCACATATTTCACTTCTTTAGTTTACATTCACCAAAAATTATAGGTTAAAGTAAAGTGTAGGATTTGCTTATTTCCTGTCTTTACTAGATTAGTTTAAAATCATACGCAATGTTAAGTTAGTTTAAAGTGCAGGAACAGCTTATTCGCAGTTTTATACAAGGTTATGTCATGTTAGGTTACGAACTTGACAAATTACTGCAATATTTTCTTATAAGGTTAGTTTAAAGTGCAGGAACAGCTTATTCGCAGTTTTATACAAGGTTATGTCATGTTAGGTTACGAACTTGACAAATTACTGCAATATTTTCTTATAAGGTTAGTTTAAAGTGCAGGAACAGCTTATTCGCAGTTTTATACAAGGTTATGTCATGTTAGGTTACGAACTTGACAAATTACTGCAATATTTTCTTATAAGGTTAGTTTAAAGTGCAGGAACAGCTTATTCGCAGTTTTATACAAGGTTATGTCATGTTAGGTTACGAACTCGACAAATTACTGCAATATTTTCTTATAAGGTTAGTTTAAAAGTGCAGGAACATTTAGTCGTTTTTTAGTAGGTACGTTTAAACACATTTACTATCCTAGGTTAGTTTTAAAATGTGGAAACAGCTTATTCATGTTTTTTACTACATTAGGCCCTGTAGGTCAGGCACTCTTTGATCAATTTCTGCGTCGTTTCTTTTCTACGTTAGTTTAAACTGACCTGCAATCCTCGGTGACTACAAACAGCAGAATGAGCGTATTCTATTCCCTTCGTGTACATATATTTCTATTTGTGCTATTTTACGTTTTTTTTTTTTTTTTTTTTTAATTTTATAGTATTTGCCCCTCAACTCCCCTGGTCATCACTGCCGCGTTTGTTAGGATCTAGTTGTTATTCACATACGCCCTTTTCAATAACATTTTTGAGAACATCACTATTTCCCAAAAGTACCACTTCCAGGAAAAAAATATATGTATTTTACCCGTACGCCACTAGTCTTAACAATTACAAAAAAAATTACGTATTGCTATATTTTTGGCAATCATCAACCATATTCATAACTTATGTAATTGACATTACATTGTCCCCTCTAATAATACCGCTTTAAACCTAGCAGTAGTTACATAAGTAACGAAAGTGGTACTTACCGATTCACATACACACCAGGTGCCTGGAATGCAGTCAGTTGTTCGCCTGGAATGCAGTTACTTCTTCGCCTGGAATGCAGTCACTTCCTCGCTTGGAGCGGACGGAAACAACAGTGGAGTCGCCGTTCCACCAACCTAATAAAAAGAAGTCTCGTATTACGGAAAAAAAATTGACATTTTCAAAAAACTGTTATATTGGACTCACAATCGAATTTATCAAAGCTCGTATACTCTGCAATGTTTCAAAGAATAAAGTTTATTAAACATAACAAACGACAGACCTGCCATTCATAAAGTTGTTGTTAGTTTACGAAACTAGCTAACGTCGACGTCACCGTCACACTGTAAATTACATCCACCGTACAGATAATATACCTCTGGATCTGCATCATATCTCTTTAATCAATAGCATCACATATATATTTGGTAATTTACCATTATACAATTTCAACACATGTATAACCTCAAAGCATCATTCCCGCGCATCTGCAAACAACCATCGTCGGGGCAACTCAACTAGCCTATTTACTTACTCCATATGATAATATTACTTATTTCACTAGCGTTCTATATTACTGCATGTTAGTGTAAACTGAAATAATGCTTGTTTCCCTTATGTTTTAGGTATGTTCAACCGTCGCCGACGACTCAGATGCTATATATTCGTGCATGCCAGAATAACCGTTGGCCACCCACAAGCACATGCGACATGTACAAATAGATTCTAGGATCACGGCCAGATGGTCTCTCTTTCATGGAGACTTGTTTTTTAATTGAGATATTGATTTGTTTATGAAGTTTTTAGAATGAATTTGTTCAAATATGATACAAACAATGTGAACATTTCAACAAAACTGCCAAAATTTCATTTTTTAAATTTCACAGGGTGAAAATGTTATTTTAAAATGACACATTGATCAGTAATTATTGTACTTATACAAAAGCGAAAATTTTAAACAGATTCAATCTGTTATCGAATCTGTTGTTTTCTCACTTTTTGATCAGTCTATTAGCAGAAATCAATAGTTTGGCCAGTGAAAAACATTGCATCTTATAAAATTAGTGGGAAATTCACTGTTTCAGGTTTATAGAGTGTAGTATCAACTGAACACGGCTGGCAATCAAAATCCTGTAGAGTGTCCAACTGCATTTATAAATGTTTAATATCTGGGATTATAAATGATACAAGGGGAACCAATTTTTCCCACGTCCGATTTTGCTTGGGCCCATTACATTAGCGTGGTTTTCCGCCCGCTTGTAGGAGAGTTTGCGGTATTCCCATTAAGCAGTACTCCGCTAAATGTTGTGGTTCTTTGAGTTACGCTCCACTGGCTGTTTCCACACATACGTTTCCCCCAGTTCGTTGCTATCTCACTGGCTAATGAGAAGATAAAGATGCGCTCTTGTTAAGTACATGGGACATCCGCGAACTCACGTGCGTCGTGTGGAGCCAGCTGAATCTAAGTAGAGAAGACATACCGGGCATCATTTCGTCTGTGGAGAAGTTTCCGTGGATATGTTATTTGCACTCTGTGGAGGTAGGTAAGTAAATATATTGAAATACAATATTAATGCCGGAGAATAATCGTAAGTACGTATTTAAAGATATCTTACATTTATTCTCGCAAGAAATGAACTAACTGAATTATCGAAGCAACACATTTACGTGTGACGGATTAGGAATGTTAGAGCGGCGCTGTTCAACTACCCCCCCTTTCCCCCCAAGCGCCAGCTTTACCAGTGTAGGGAATTAGAGACGCACGTGGCAGCCGTCGTACCCGCAGAGGAAGGTCATGCAGAGGCCAACATGCGCTGCCAAGNGCCCCTAGCAAGCCCGTGAGATTTGTTGAGCGCCGAGGTATCACGAGATAGAATAACGCAGTTCGCCTAAATTCAGAAAACATGCACAGTGGAGAAATTGCTGACAGAGTAAGCTAGGTGCAAGGTGCCACCTTTCCCCCCCCCCCCCCAAACCTTCAGGAACCAGGGCATGGGTTTTGAATGGCATTGTTCTGCTTTCTACCACCTCACATCCTCCCCCAACAAGGCGTCAATTAAGGAGGGAAGCTAGCGAGCATATAAGCCCCCTGCAGGTAAGTAGGAGTTATAGAGTACCACGCAGAGAGTTAGGCCGAGAGATCGGACTCCCGGCCCCTTCCATCACTCAGACAGTTCATTATCACTGTGCTGAGGGAAGAGTTGTGTCAAGGAATCGAGAGAAGAAGTGAACACGAGCCCGACAGCCATCCAGTGAGACGACACCGAATTCGGGCCTTTTTCCAAGACCTATCACTTTGCCGGAGCTCATCCCCAGATGACAGCTTACCAGCACCCACAGCAGAGATATGTATACAGTCACTGTCCAGAGAAGTCCCCCTTCACCACGAAGTCATACACATTTAATATGAGTAGCCAGAAGAGAGTACCACACCTCGAAAGTGTTGCTGTATGTTGTTTTTTGTTCAAACTCGAGACAATATATTCATCCTTTAAAATAAAACAGCAAAAGACTATTTTATTGAAAACCCCTCAACCTTCTAGGCACCTTATAGTCTATGCCTGGAGGAATTAACTACGACACTATAAGTCACCGTGTATTCTCCACAGGTGGGGTAAAGCGCAAGTTACATTGGCTTCTCCAACCAAATAGCGACAACATTATGCAATCAATATTATGTGCGTGAATTTATGTTAATTATAGTCACAGAAAAAAATACAAATTTGTCGGGCACCTGAGAGAAAAATGGTTGATAGCTAGAGTTTCAGTATACTAGACGATGTTTAATTCGGATTATATATATTTTTTAACATATTTTTGACATAAGTTTGAATTTATATTGTGTAACAGTAGGATATTGTGTAACAGCAGGATATTGTGTAACAGCGGGATTTTGTGTCGTGTGATTTTTTTGGTATTACGAATGAGTAAAATTTTTTTGAATAATTTTTACACTGTATTGGACTAAAAATTACGTACAACAACACAAAATGGAAACTGTCGATCCCATGTAAGGAGCGTTTCTCTGTAACAATGAGGCAAGTACAATTATACAAGTATATAAAAAATACAGTTATACCAGTATATTCAAAGTACAATTATAGCAGTATATTCAGGACACGTGATTTCTAATTGCGGAGAAAAGCAAATGAGAAAAACACACACAAATGAAAAAGTGAAACAATTGGTGACATTGCCAGTGTCGGAAACATATTAATATCCTTATTATTATGTATCGAGCCAGCACAAAAGAATCACTTCACATATCACAAATAATTATATCGTTTTACAAGAATCGCATATCTTCATTAAATCACTTTTATTGGTTTGACAAGTCGAAAATGTGACTGGCATTACCATATGTGGACATTGGCGACCCAATGCTTATCCGGAACACAAAGGCCTCTCCAGACTGTGGCTTCTGTGTAGGGAGGCTGTAGTTTGTTTGTGAGCTTGTTGATGGAACCTGGTTTCCATATGTGTCGGTACTCTATGACAATGTTTGTGGATGGGGGTTACGAGTCAACTGATTGTGTGATCTTTGAAAAATGAAAGAACGTTCGAAAAGCAGATTCAGGATGGAAATGCCTTGCGTTTCTCATAACGTTTGAGATTTCATCGTTTGCGTAACATTTCTGTTCGTCGTTCTACTTTTCTAGCATTGGTACAATATATATCTCAAAGAGTGAGAATTTCGCTGTTTCAATCAGTTAACAGTACCTGGCAGATTCAACAGTAACTTCAGTGAATTGAACTGATGAATTACTGAAAAATTGAGTATTCCTTCTCTTATTGATTCAGTGACATTTTCCACCCATTCATCAGGCATTTTAATCACTGATTATCTGAGAATTTTTTTTTTTACAGGTTGATCAGTTAAACAACGTGTATCATATGAAATAACAACTCATAAACTAATAACACCAATACAAAATACTTTGCAATGTGCGTTGCGTCTTTCATATCACCATTTATCAAGAGAACATGAACATTCAGTCTTCTATTCTGTTTCTACGTCTTTCTTTTCGTTTTCGCGTAATCAACACATGGCTGGGTTTGAATATGGTGAAGTAAGAACACCCATACGTACTATTTGTTTAACATCTCAAACTTTACCAATTAAACTAAAACCGAAAAGAAAGGACATACAATTTAAAACCATATATTTTCTATGAGGAAACAACACATAAAGTTTCCTCTTCATTATCAATGACGGCTTCGTAGCTCAGATATGGTAACGGTTTGAAAACGAAGTGGAAGTGGCGCGGGTACAATTACAACAGCCAGCAAATATTTTTTTTTTAATTTTTATATTACGTGCATTACTCAATATTAATAGTTAATATTGTAAATATGTTTATTTCTCGTATATCATTTGCCATATTTCAATAAAAAAAATTATAATTTATTGCATGCAGTTGGCCGCCACTTATTCAATAGGTGAAATAGTTTTACGCCACTTATTAAATCAGTGAAATTGTTTCATTGAAAGAATCAGTGGTTTTCCACTGATTCTTAGTGGAGCCATTTTCACTTATTCAAGTAGTTTAATTTCACTGATAATCAGTATTTTCCACAGACTAAAATTTAGAGTGTACCAACATTAAAGCAAAAGGGTAGTATTCATTAATTTCTTCTTCCTGTTTCGCTTTCAGTAAGTTTAATAACGATGTTTCATATGATAATATATTTGGCTTGATGGCCTTAACATGTACCGATGTTGCACGCTCATTATGTATGTCAGAAGGTGTGTCGCCAGCGGGGAGTTGCTCATTATTGTTCTCACAGATACCGCGGGCAATGTGGCTTCTACACTTTCCACCTTCTATAAACGCAATCAGAAATAACAGCGATTTAAAATGTATGTATTTGCTCCTTTCCCCGTAAACTTGTCCCAACGTTGATTTTCGTTGAGAAAGCACATTTTAAATTTCTTATATTTATTTTAGATTTCCGTACCTGTAACAGAAAGAAAGTCTTCAATTTTTATTGCGTTACATTTCGTCAGACAGTTTACACGAGACTTGAACTTAGAACTGGCCGTGGTGTTTTTGACACGTAATAATGTTAATTCTGTTATTACCTATACATATTAAAAAAACTCTACGTCTCTCTGTCTGTCTGTTGGCGCGCTTATCACTCGAGAACCTCTTATCTACTTTACGTTTTTTATTCATAGCTATGTTCTCTGGCCAGGTTTTAGTATATATTTTGTTACGTAAAGTAACATAAGGAATAAGTAGTGACGATAATAGTGAATAAAGTTGGAAAACATTTGCCGCCAGCGCGCTCTCTTGCAATACGCTGTCTAAACCAGTTCCCGTCTATACTTTAGGAGATATGAAAAGTTTTTGAAAAGTAATTTTTCGCAGGTCGGTTGACCGTTCGCGGATGTGGAGAGCCAAGGCGGCGGCGGATTGAAGCGGTTTTAAGAGCGGCTTGTGGGAAGTAAGAGGGTCTGGCGGAAGGGGGGGACGCGTGCGTTTGGCCAGCACTAGTCAGCTCGCGTCGTTAGTAACAAACTAATCCCGTTCGAGCATGTACGCGTATTTATTGCGAGTCCGCTGCAAATTTAGATTTCGGTTTTTTATTTAAATAAAAACCTAAACAATAATTCCGTAGTTTACGCGAGCGGAGCCAGGGGCACAGGTAGAAGTTAGTATGCAGTTTCGTGTAAAAATTTAATATTGTTTTTTTTTGTTGCTTTACAAATTTCTCGTTAATGGTAACAGCTACAGCTCTTTTATACACATCACCAGGTGAGCGGATGTTTACAACCTCTCCACAAGCCAGAAATATCCGAGGAGGACTGGACAGACATCGCCAAACACTTTTTAGACCAAACAGATTTTCCAAATTGTTAAGGGGCTGTTTTTCGGCAAGCATGTAAGATTATAAAATATCCAAATTTTCGTTAACTGTTCTGTAATTACAAGAACAGTTTTTCTGTGTTTGTAGGCGACGAGTCATTTGCATTGTCAAACAATATTTTGAGGCCTTGCCCCAGGCCAAAACTGATAATGAAATAATGCGTGTACAATTATTAGCTATGTCGTGCACGAAGATTGGTGGAATGTGCTTTTGGTATTTTGACCAACAAATTACGTATTTTACACAGCCCTTTGGATAAACAAGTACAATTTGCTGACAGTATTATGTAAGCATGCTGCGTCCTACATAATTTCGTGCGGAGGAACTATTGTGTACGTATTGAGGACGAGTAACATGAATGTTCTCCAATATGGGTGGGTGGAGAGAGGCTTCATCTGGTATTTAAGTATGAGATTACATTGCTCTTCGCTTTGTTCCACCAAAATGTTTCAATACCTTGGCAACAAGGCGAGATATAGATTCGATGCGGTTTTTGTTATGAACGGATATATATATGTTTTTGGTACCACTTCCAATACAGGTAATTCTCCGCGTACCTTTGTATTTAATTTCATAATATGAAACGCATCAGTAAAATAATTTCTTTCCTGACCAACCCCGCACTAATACATAAAAACTTGTTGGAAATAGATATGTCATATCTTATGTAAAGTAACGAGAATATTCCCTAACCCTGGAATAGAGTGAAGTAAATGCTTTTACATTCTTTGTTATCGTAAAAATGTTAACTTGATGTATTTATTTACCGACAACCAAGATAGAAAAAGTTTTTCTCAGGTACATACGAATCAATCTCGGTTTCGTAATAGTATTGTAGTATGAATTGTCCTCTAAAAGTTGCTATGATACATATGTATGTGGCGTTAATGTTCTATTTGTAGAATAATTTTTTTAAGATGTACGGAATTATATACCGTGTAGTCCTAGGGTCAGGGGGCCGCGGTTGCTCAGAGGTTAGTTTCCACGCCTCCCACGAAGGCGAATCGGGTTCAATCCCCGGCCGGGTCATCCCCGGATTTTCGTATGTGGGAATCGTTCCCGACGATGCCACTGGTTGGTGGGTTTTCTCGGGGTTCTCCCGTTTCCCACATCCTTTCATTCCAGCGCTGCTCCATAGTCACCTCAATAACCCTCATTGGCTCTCAAGACCTTGCTGCTGCTGACCTTTTTTCATTTCTGCTGTTTATCTGTCAGTAGTAAGAAGACTATTTCTGATGGCATCATCGTCGTTTCTTTCTTGGCCAGACATGTTTATCAACACCTTGAAACAATCTTCAGACGGTCAAAAAACTGCACTCGACTGCAGCTAACCTGAGCTAGAACGCCCGTAGGTCCGCGCATGCGCATGCCTATCCATGTAACACACTCGAGGTAGCGACAAGCGCGTCGCCACAAGGACAGTAATTGTTGCATATTTTTAAAAACTGCGATTGTTTTGTTCCATGTGTATACACTCACATCTTAAACCATGCCTTATATTCTTGGGTCTAAACAATCTAACGATTGATAATCGCAAGAGCGCGGCTAGCCTAACGCTGCTAGGAACCATAAATATTAAGATTTATGTAAGCATATGCGTCAAGTATTTCTGAAAGAGCCCAAAGAAAACACAAACAGTTATTAACATATTTCTGTGATATATGAATACATGTTTTTATATTCATAGTGGGATATCCTAAAAATAGATGTGGAAATACTAAGCAATGAAATATAATAAAATAAAGACTATAAATACTTGTTATTACCATTACTTTACTGTAATTCAGACTAGTAAATATTCGAACAAAACAAATTGTCGGCGGCCAAAATTTTAACAAATAAAAACAATTAATTAAAACGCTTATTTTTCATCAACGTCATCGTGATGTACGTTGTAAGTTACGAATTTCTAGCGTGCGGCGACTGTTTGGGGTTCCTGCTTGTTAAAACATGGTCTACTGCTTAGAACTTCTGATTGCGAAAATTCTTTGTGTTTCAAACATTTGTCATTCTAGACGATTATTCCATATCTCTGAACGTTAGGGCCTACCATTCTTAAACCATACTTTCTTTCAAAAATCATTAAATTTTTTATGTAGCCTATATTATATTCTAAACTATCCCAAATCTATAACTCGTTCTCAAAAAATATGTACAAGGGATGGACAAAATAACATGAACACCTGACATATACACAATATTGATTTATTAATAAGTTGTTTGGCCACCATTTGCTTTTAAGAACAGCTGCAATTCTCCGCCGAATATATTCGTAAGGTGTCTGAATAGTTCCCAACGGAATGTTGTCCCATTCTTGCACCAAAACATCCACCAATTGCCTCAGTGATGTTGAAGATGGAAATCTGCTCCTCACCCTCTGCTCTAAAACTCTCCATAACCGTGTTTGATGAAATTCTGATGCTCCTCAAACCAAGACTGAACATTTCTGGCTGTGTGTATGGGCGCATTATCATCTTGGAATATGGCAGTGCTTGGCAGCAATATGCTCATCTTAGGAAGGACTTCATCATTGAGGATGTCGAGATATTCATTCGCAGTTATCCGGCCAGCGATGTAAATGAGAGGACCAGCTGAGTACCACGATATAGCTACCCAAATCGTAACGGAACCTCCCCCAAGGCTGACTTTGGAGGCAGGCAGTTCGAATCGCAGGCTTCTTTTGGGGTTCTCCATACATAAACCCAGCCATTTGTATGAAATAATGTAAACGATGATTCATCGGACCATACCACATTCTTCCAATCATCAAGTGTCCAGGTTTTATGATCGTGGCACCACTTCTTCTGCAGCTTAGCGTTGGCTTCCGTTATAAAGGATTTCGCAATTGCAGCCCTTCCATGAATGTTAGCTTTGTAGAGCTCCCACCGTACTGTTTTTGTCGAAACAGTATCACTCAAGTGAATGTTGAGTTCTGCTGTCACTTTTGCCGTGGTAGTTTTATATTGTCTGGCCACAATTCTTTTTAATGTTCGTCGGTCTCTGTCAGTCAACTTTGGGTTTCGCCCACTTTTCCTCTTCGCCGATGATGTTTTACCATGTTTTGTGTATGCTGTCATTACCGTGGATACTGTCGCTCGTGAAACGTTAAACAATTCAGCTGTTTTCGTCACAGACGCTACCGCTAACCGATCACCAACGATTTCCCCTCTTTCAAAGTCTGAGAGATCACACATTTCACCCATCGCTTGTTTTAACCGTCGCGGAACAAAGCGTATAATACACTGAAATATAACCTACAAGACTTAGCACATAAACTGTGGAATACATACGCGTCGCATTATTTACATGGAAGCAGTGTTGCCAACATGCAACAAAATGTACTATATTGCATGGTGTTCATATTATTTTTGTCCATCCCCTGTATATTCAAGTATGTCTCACTTTTCAAATAAGCATCATAACTAGATAATGCTTCATTCTTCAAATCAAACTCATTTAACAAACTCGCAATTTGACTCGTTTAGTTACATGTCTCTCAACCCATTACTCTACATGCTACATGCGTATCACGTGCTGCACTTCAACAAATTACCCGCGATTCTTTGTTCGACTTGTTTACAACTTGTATTTCATGTAACGATTTGGTGAACCCATCGTGCGACCCCCTCATGCAAACGCTTTCCGAAATCAAACGCAATAACACACTTTATATGTGAGCATTCGATGACACTTTGTTTTGACGTTCTAATATCCTCAGAAACAATTATTGTCTATGTTCAGAATCATGTGAATGAATTAAAACAATTATTATTTTTTATTTGAGATATATTTTGTAATGTTCAAATTCTTAACATAGGTTCTAACATTTTATGAAAGACTGAGTTACTGCAATGGGAAAAATGTTCATATAATAATATTTCAGTTTTTTGCAAAAAAATCTAAATAATAAAGGAACTTTATGTATATGCGTGTTCAAATATTTCCTATATGTCATATTTAAAGTAAACATTTTAATTCACTCATCTGTAGGAACGCATTCTTAGCTACTCTGATGATGTTCTTACTGGCGAGTATTTATTTGCATAAAAATGTCTACATCTGTCAGTTCACAAGGAAGTTACACTTTTTAAAATCTTAGAAATTTTTACTTTCATCAGAATATACAGCATTACCTATGCCACCACAAGCATCATAAACATTTCGAGTGTTGGTGCGTACCGTAAGTGAAAAACCATTTCACATTTGAGGATTATATGAAGGTAATATCTGAGTAAGTCATTCTCCTCCGTACGTATTAATAAAATACTAAAGGAATCATCTGATATTGAGTTGTTGGTGATGAGGTAAAAGGAATTTTTAGCAACGCATTGTAATCACGAACATCTTACGTGAATGAGATGCTGACTTGTAGTGATGTTTTGTTATAGAATATCCAAGTCACTAAAGGCTGTTCACGGTAAAATAAGCACTTTTATAATCAACCTTTGAAAAATGTCACTGACCTTACCTGCGTATGTTTGAAAGGCATGAAGACTGTCACGCGCGCAATAAAGTTGGCAACGACCAAGAGCAAGCAGTTCCATGTGTTTACGTTCAGTTAAAAGCGTTATATAAACATTCGTGAATACTATAATATTTTATTTCACTTTTCGTTTTTTGATGCATATAAGTGTAAGAATAAAAACATTCGTAAATTATTTACTTTTCTAAAAATGTTACAGTTATCCTTGACTAATGCACTAATACAATGATAAGCCAGTGGTGACGTTAATTGTGCGTATAGTGGAAGAATACACACTCTGCTTACAAGCAGGGCATATGAAAGTGCTCCTTTCGCCTTGGAAAACACAAAGCATGCAGGACCACATATACCAAATGCTGGGATAAATGGACAGCTTTATTTTTCATTATTTGTTTTTCTATTACCTGAACTATTTGAAAACAAAAGATTCAGGTAGGCGTAAAATAATGATGTGGTGGTATTAATGTGTATTTATATACATTTAACCATTTAGTTACTGTCAAAAAATAATGTCGCAAATAATGCAAATGTGATATACATATATGCCCATGTTGAATAACAGCCTTGAATATAAGTTGTAGATTTTTATTTACAGCGTTTTTCTATGGTTTGTAAAGATTTTTGCATTTTGGGAAGTGTGCGTTCACTTACTGAATGATATTTGGTATAAAACTTTGCTCCCGTGTGTACTAGAATTTAATCATTTCCATTTTATGACAACGTTTTACGTCGGGCCACGATAAACGAAGGCAACCTGCTAGCCACAATATAAGGCCACGCCTGCTGATACCTCGAAACAGGGCGCAGAGGTTCGCTTGCATGGTTGGCATTCAAAAACCGTTCAACATTTTGAGAGATGTCTGCTTTTAAAAAATTTCCACGTCCGGATGGATTTCTCATTTTCTATCTTATCTCTATTGCCGAATATTTTAGAGTAAATAAACGTTAGTAAAAGCGTTTTACAGTAAAATTTAGGTAGATACAAAACATTAGTACATGTTTTTTTTTACCACAGGACAGAGACCAACGTTTTGATACAAATATTAAACAAAAAACTATCACCACCCTGCTATGTAGTAAGTAAAACTGTTCACTTTAAATTAATTATTTCAATCGTAACTTTAAAAATGGGAGAAAAAAATTGATTGGCCGTACAATTTATACTCTTGTATAAATTTATACAGGACGCCTCTTAAATTTAAAATATTTTCCACTCCATATCCGTAATGTAATAGGTTCTTAAGACAAAAAATTTTTGAAACTATTGGATAAATATTATAAATATATTTTGCCAAAGTTACTGTTCTTTATGATGAATGAGAAATCAAACAGGAATAAATAATATATTTTATAACTGGAAATTCCAACAAAGATTTTTACTTTTAATAGCAGAACACTTATCCATAACAACCACTGGAAAAACGAAAGATAACATAAACACACAGTCCATTGTCCACAGTGCCTCTCCACGAGGGTGACGATCCTGACGTAGCCGATCTTCAGCCGCAGCTCCTTCCAAGGAGAATGGACTTCTCAGTTGTGTCTCTCGCGGCCAGTTGTTAGGTCCGTGATTATAATTTATGCCTTCGCAAAATATGTCCTTAAAGAATTACTTAAGGCAGTTCATTTTATTGCAATAAAATTTCACTTGTTCTAATACAAAATTCTCTGGGACAAAACTCAAACCAGAGAGATAAGGGGAAATAAGTTTATTCCCACGGTAATTCTTTGTAGTTTCATCCAACATGATACAAAGTTAGATTAGGCATGTCGGGTAACATTTCTTTTGTGAGTCATTTACGTGCTGACGCAACTTACTCATTATTGACCCAGAGGGATTTACATCAAGTGACGATCAAACCGACAATTTGTTATCACGAAACCTCGTAAGAGATCATACTCAATGCACAACAGCCACCATATTGCGGAGGCAACATAACGTCGGGCGAGGCAAAAAATGTAACAGTTAAGTCGCCACATTCCTGGGCATTCCTAATTCACATCGTCAAACCTCTGATGCAGGCAACATGACACATCACACAAGAGCGGACAATCCCAAGTCACAATCAGTGCTGGCTAAAACTGCTCCACATTAAGGGCTGTAAATATGTCACAGCTACAAGCGGAGTGCATTTACTATAAAGTTAATGCACAATACATGGAAGAATAAACTTCACGCCGCCAGTCCCGTTGTTGCTTCCACTTCGAGTTGGCGCCACTTACATTTATTCAGTATTGTTTGATAGCTCAGGACAGACAAGATTATATCATCTGAGAAAGTGAATGACATTGAACTTACCAATGAATTCATCACAGTTGCAGTTAATAATATTTGTTACTCGATATGGGATTCTATACAATGCGAGCAATTTCTTTGTAACAATCTTAAATTGACTACTGATATGCGCACCTAGTAGGACTAGCTAATTGTGTTCCTTCTTCACCTGGTTTGCTTTTCTACGTTCATCAGCAGAATAATATAATCGCTGTTTAAACAACTGTCTAATTTATTGCAAGAATTTCTCGTGGTCAGGCTCTCCGATGTTTTTATTTTCGTGTTCAGGTTTTTCAATATCGTGGGAAATAGCTAAACGTGATGACACTCCATACAAGGTGTCAAATGGAGTCTGGCCAGTGCAAGAGTGAATGACGTTGAAATTTTCTCCATTTTGTAAATTCGCAGATACCTGACTATCGAATTATCAACTGTCCATTTGGCTGATCGCAGTTCCAGAGTACGAGATTCCTCGATTGCAAATACAGCGCAGTTATCACAATTTAACCTTATGCCACAATGGGTTAAGTAATATATACCAACTATTAAAGATATGATTAGTCCCTTCACAATTAAACATACCGCTAGTTTCATTATACCAATACCTTCCACATCTAATAAAGCTTGTCGATTTACTAACGGACTAGCTCTTGATTTGACAACAGTAATCTTGAGTTGGAACACGGGTATCACAAGGATGCGAGCATTTGCTCGTGCCAGCGAGTAATAAAGAAATTCTGAAAGACAACTCACTTCAACCCCGCTGTCTAGTAATGCGGTACCCGGAATTCCTGGAATGGTCACATTAACAACTAGACATAGAGTTTCATGCAATAAACATTCTACACCAGAACTTGCATACAATAAAAATTCTCTCTCAAGTAACAAATTTGAAAAAGTTTTATAGCATATAACTGGCTCCGATGATTATTAAACCCTTTTCAAAGCACCATTGGTTGACATAAGAGTCCTGTCAATACCGACCAACCCTGGTTTGACTTGATTTGCTTGACTTTACTTGGTGAGGGGTCATACTGTCACAGCGGCGATTTCTTATGACTGTCGATCCGTGAAAATGGTGGTGCAGAGGAATTTAACACCGCCTCTCCATTTCGTGTATCATTTGTCGGAATTCCCACGTTCGTAACGAGGTTAGTTGTGTTAGGATGTGTCCTCGACGTGGGTAGGGATTCCATCACGTCCTGAATCACGACTTCGCGCTGGTGTATGTTCGTTACCAGATCGCTTACGTGGCGGCGAATTTTCAATATCCCTTCCGTCCGTTCGCCACACAAGCAACAAACATTTGTCGTTTTTATGCTATGAAACGTCAGGCCGCTACTGAAAGTTTTATGAGGCGAGTCAACGAGAGAAAGGCAGCAAGTCAGTTCAGTGACGTGCGCGCAAAGGCGACCAGATATACGGCGGGAGCAGGTAGGTCGACCTTAGCGCCTCCATGCTCCTCGTCCTCGGATACGCAAAATACGCAGCGCCAGACGCCTCCCTCATGAATGTTCTCTCTCCGCCTTGTTCCTTCACAGGGCGTGCGTCCCCATACGCACTGTTATCATTTCATGAGTGCATACGCAAGTATCGCTGCGAAGGTGCAGGCGGGCACGTACGTGTGGCGGCATGTCGGTACTGCACGTATCTAGTCAGATCGTGCGACGACCCTACGCGGGGCAGCACGCATTACTAAGGCACGAGTTGAACGTCGCCGGGGAACAAGACGTCGTTGTCCAGGCACGCTCGCGGAATGGAGGCGCCCATTTCTCCAGCAGACAGCTTCACTGGAGAAAAATACTATCTAAGCAGAGAACAGAGATCAGCTCTATATTCGGGTGTCAGGTTAGAAGCAACCAATATTCTCTATTAAAATCCAAAAATTTAATTCTCTTTTTTAAAATTACTTTTGCCTGCGTAGTGGTCAAACAACTCGCGTTTCACCAAGGCGAACCGCACTCGATTCCCGGCGGGGTCACCTGGTTTTACGCGTGTGGGAAACATGGTGGACGTAGCCGTTGCCTGGTGGGCTTTCCCGGAGTGCTCTCGTTAACCCCCGCTCTTGCATTCTGCCGCTGCTCCATATCGAATGCATTTCACCCACGCTTGTGCTCAAGACTTCGGCGTTAAGCACCAAATATATGCTCTCAAATCAGTTGTTCTACTGAAAAATGCGCGAGTTCAAGGACCTGTAGTCTGTACTTAAGGCTCCCGCCTACCTAGCGCTTTATTCCGTGTTTGAGGCCGAAAAGCGCGGGATAGATAAGGGCGATACTGCCACGCGCGTCAAGTACGCCATCGCCGTTAAGCGCAAGGCTCTGAACGGGCATGCAGTGTTCTCGTCGCACTGAGTGTACGTATGGCACTTTCAGCGGTGACCCTATTATTTTATTGATTGAAATTCTGTAGATAATTTCCGTGCAGAGCCCTTGAGTAGTTTTGTATGTATCTGAAGCGTACATTTTGAGATAAAGCTCTCTGAAAAAGCTGTTGTCAGCAATTTTGGAGTACTCTGAAGTAGTTTTAATAACGTGCGTGACATTTTGAAAGTACTCAACGGCTTTCGTCTGAAGTGTGTCTTTTTTTTCGTAAATGAACACCTTGGACGGACGTTTAATAGTTTCGTGGAAAAACGTGTATTTTAAACACTCTGTAACGCATTTCAAGTGCCAGACAGGCGAAGGCGTTAAGGAGAACTATCTTTTGCCATAATGAATTCCTGTTTTTTTTTAGCTTGTTTATACTATTTAAAAAATTCATAAAAGAACCATATACTAGCTATTGTCTTTACGCAGCATTACAGGCATACATACTTAACTTCGAACTCCTATTTGTCACAAAAAAGATTTGGCAAAATCTTGGCATAATTAATATTGTGACGTAATTATAAGTTCGTAGTTCCCTTGTCTTGTCTGAAAACCGAAATAAAAGATGGCATGATCACGAAAACGGAAACCCCACACAATTTATCAAAATAGTGCAAAACAATGTCAGTGGACACAGCTAACCAACAAAAACTAAAAAACACACCCAATAACCACAATGAAACAGAAGTCAGGAAAATGTATTCCTTGCCAGATTATGAATCCAAATAATTCAACAATACGAACAACACAGTAACCATAAAAATAACCAGAGAAATTAATATATAAACCAACAGCGAGGACACAGAAAGACAATAAAATGACAACAGAATAATAACTACAAGTCTTTACGACGTTTCGGGGCCTGTAATCTCTACCATTCTTCAGGTACACCACTGGACTCTGTGAACAATCGAATCGTGTTGTCTTTTCTTTTGGTTTGCTTTGGTTGTCTGTCCTGTTTTGTAATAACAAGTCGTTCGTCCGGGTTTCTTGTCTTTTAACTCTCCCTCAATTTTATATAGAAGTGCTGGCATATTTAGCAGAGCAGAGGCGTTATCAACTTGTTTGCACATTACTGTTAAAAATAATATCTCCGACGTTATAACAGGAAACACTTTCACTACGAACTGTGTGACAGCCACAAAGTTAGTGTCACATGTCTGCCTGGCACTGGTACGTTTACACTACATTTGGTATTATCATGGTGAGAGCTACAGGTCTTATACAAGGAGTAATGAACGGTGATGCTTCCATCGTTATCTTCCTGTACGTCGACGGTGTGTATTTAAACCGCTTGAGAAACATAAAGTCTACGCATATTGTTTTCTACTATGCTACACGTAACGCATCATACAATTACTCCGGCTATGCTCCATAATGGACGGGCGTCTTGCGTGGCTGTTGGAGAGGAATGGGAAGTATAGAGGCGAAAACTCCGCTGCTGAATTTTCGTGCCAAACCTATGTGTGCCGTAAGTTTGCATACGGCTTGCACTTTAGATTTATGCAGTTGTTAGAACACATCACTGCACACCCGGGAAAGGCAGACGCATAGGCATTTTATGACGCTGCGCTACTTGTGGGGACATGCAAATTTATCAGATAAATTTTAAACATCATCGTGTACAAAAAAAATATTTTAGTTCAGAATAACCTGATTGAAGAATTGTTTTCTGTACCTTCACATTACAATAAGAGTTATCACAAGAACATAATACTTAATTGTGATAAAGTCTGAAAGCATAAGTTTGTAAGGTAAAAACAACGTAAAAAAAATAACATTCTGTGATTATCTATCAGATAAGTCCTCGCCTAGTGTTCTCCTCCTTGATGTACGCAGTCGAGCTCTCCCTGTTATTTTCTGTCTGCTTTGAGAGTGGAACTGTTGCGCTGGGAGTGTTTACGTTGCGCTTCTGGGGCAGAAAACCAGGGTATTGCCAGGGTTCATGACTACACGATGTGGACGCTAGTGTTAGGAAAATCTCAGGTGTCCCTTTCGAGGAAAATTGCATCAGACGTTCAGAGAAACCAGTGGGATATTTACCCTATACTGGGATGCATCTCCTCTCAGAAGTAGTTGAACGCAAATATATATATATTAATAGGCAAAGAGGTTAAAAAATATGATTTGTTTTCAATGTTTCAACCAGCTTCAAAACTGCCTTGCGACGAATGTACGTTTGAAAAATTTAAGAGGCATCTCAATATGAAAATCAGAAAAAATGTATATAACTGTCCCAGTATCAACATCCTAGATGGGTTAGGGGCATACAAATTTGGTTTTAAACCCATAGTTACGGCATAACAAGATTAGTAGATAGATTATGCCGATCCGTGGGCAAGGGTTGGTAGCCGCAGATCTGTAGATCTGCAGCCGTCTTGGATCTGCCATCCTTGATACCACAGCCACCAATTTGGATGACATCACAGCCGCCATCTTGGATTACATCACAGTCAGCATCTTGTTACCACCCACCATCTTGTTTATGTCCACTATCTTGTTACCATCCACCATCTTGTTTCTGTCTGCCATCTTGTTTCTGCTATCTGCCTTCTTCTCCACCATCTTGATTCCACTTGTTTTTTGTTGCTAAGGGGCCCACCAGTCTTTCGACCACCATTTTTGTTTATGTTAATGACAGCTAGAATGCCTAGTGTTGCTCTCGCTCGGCCGCCATATTGGTTCTAGAGTTGGCCACTTAGGGCACTAATTTTATTTTAGAACTTAAAATATTGTCTGGATGTGGGCAGAAACTAACTGCCGAAACTTATGTCGGCATGAAGACCCCTCAGATCACTTGTATATCCAGATATGTGCTGGAACAAGGGTTTAATAAATGTAATAGAGTGTGTGTGCACGGGACAAATGAATATTTTTTCGTGATTACTGTAATAAGTAGTATTAACTTTTAATATGAGTTTTTTTTTTTTACTATCTGAAACTGATATAGAAGAGCAATAATATTTTATTTTTCATATAGTCATAGACATGCAATAAAAATATTTTGTATAGTCTAATTCTTTTAAAATATTTTTTTTCTTTTTAATAATATTATTAAAAGGTATGCTATAGAAATTAAACACAAATTTAACTCACATTTTTATTCTTTAAGGTTACTGGAGTTGAGTTTGCGAACTTAAATGGACAGGCAGGGCAGCTGACATTGTCAGAGTTCAAAAAATTATCCGTGCTTGCATGACAAGGCCTGTCTTAGCATTTCACAGACCTGCACCTGCACACTGTCAGGTAACCGGAGTCTGCACATGTGCGTGCTTACATGTCGTTTTCACAATCGACATGGTGTCAGATAGCGTAAGTCAACATGGGTGGGAATAGTTGTGTTAGTATTGTCACAGATGTGAACCTGCACGGTGTCACATAGCTGCAAACGTGCATTAGTATGTGCTTCCAGCTCGTTTTCACAATTTGTATGGTGTCAGATTGCTTAGTAAGTATGCGCGTGGGAAGAACTGTGTTAGTATTTTCACAGTCTGTACCTGCACAGAACTGGTTATTTCCAACCTAATATTGTATATGAGGACAGGCAAGTGCAAATATTTAATGAATACCAAGTAAGGTAAACAGACATTTATTTAAAAACAATACTTGAACTTAAGATTACAAATACCCTATATTAAAAAAAACAGGTAATTATTATTTCAGAATGTTCTTCTTGTCGACCCAGGAATCATCATTTTTCGAGTGTCCAAGCCACCTCACATAGATGCGTCTATTAAACCATTTCAGTACCTTTTCATCAAATTAACATTGGTAAATTATGTAGGCTGGATCTTCTCTGTGTAAAGGCCTCCAAGGATAGGTGCGCTAGATTCTCCAGGTAATGCATGCACGGTTACCGAAGTCGTTTGCGAACCACCTTGTACAATTCTGCCGACCAGATATGACGATAGGCATTGTGCAAAATGCCATGCTGTTTGGAGATGCGCACTACGTCACTGTTATTGACTTAGGCTTGCGCAGGTCCCTCTTAGCCGGAATAGTGTACACGGACCGAAGCAGGAAATCGTCCTTCACATATTCGGGCTTCATGTGAGAGGTAGGATTAATGGTAGAATTACACTCGCGACCGAGATATGGCAGTAGCTCAAGTCAATTGTAGTTTCCATTCGCTGTGAAATGTCTACAAAATTTGGCTGTTATAGTCTGGTAAAAATTTCTCGACTATCCTAGACTTGAGTCCAGAAAATGTGCAATAGTTATTTATTCCATAACTTTTCATCAGTGCACAGAAAGTGGCATTAAAATATTCTTTGCCATTGTCAGTGTGCAGGGTTGACGATGTCACATTCATTCTTCGACTTGAGTGGTCTGGCCCAGGCATACATGGAAAATGTGTATATTTCAGTCAGAATGTAGCAGTGGTCTATATGTGCACGAGCAAAATATTACATTTCGATGAGGCAGTATTGTAAAGTATCGTTTAGTTATTTATTTTCGTTTTTTAGCTTCTGTATACATTTAAAAAACCATACACTAGCTATTGACCTTACTCAGCAGTACAGGCTTATAGACTGAACTTCGAACTCCTATTTGTCCTAATACTAATTTGGCAAAAGCTTGGCAAAATTAATATTGTGATGTAATTATAAGTACGTAGTTCCCTTGTCTTGTCTGCAAACGATGTAGCCAGCTTCGACGATGTCTTNAACTTCGAACTCCTATTTGTCCTAATACTAATTTGGCAAAAGCTTGGCAAAATTAATATTGTGATGTAATTATAAGTTCGTAGTTCCCTTGTCTTGTCTGCAAACGATGTAGCCAGCTTGGACGATGTCTTCGATGGATATAATCTCGTTGGTGTGCGACCAGTTGCCAGCAGGATGCATAGCGACCAGTTGCCAGCAGGATGCATTGCGACCAGTATCCGCAGTATATCGATGAGTTCGTTTGTATCCTCCCAAAACACATAGTCTATCTTGTGTTTGGTGTCCATCTTCTGCAGCAGACTCCATTCAATACTTTCGAACAATCGTGGAAAGAGTCCCGCGATAATGTGTAATTTTGCATGGGTTATGTCCTTAAAGTGCAGTGTTGTGGTGTTATCGTTAGCGTAATGAGCACGACTGGACAGTATCAGGTGGTGGTACTTGTGGTACCCTGTGCAATTATCACCTTACGCTTGCTGTTCTGCATCACATCTCCTGGTAAAAACACCACTTCCTTGTTCCCGAGAAACGATTTTTCATTGCGATGTCGTAGGCCGTACATCTTGTCGCTGTTCCGATTGGAGTAGGAAGCGATGTAGTGCCCGACCAGGGTGCCCACCTAGGGTCCGCGGTCTCTAGCTCTTTTCCATTCCTGTGCATGCAGCAAATCGATCAGGGGCAGATCATTGTTGCTAGTGTTGACCCCTTCATATTCGAGCAGTTCTGGACTTACTTTCCGTTTATGCATCGGGGTTGGCCCTTACACCTTGTTTTCGGCTGAGTCAAAGCTTCCTACTCGCTGAGATGACTGGTTATCGGCTTGTAAGCCTCTTCCGTTCGATTCTCGAGATCCAATCTGTTAACCTTTCGCGAGTAGATATTTCGCGCGAACAGCTTCGATAGCCTGCTGCAGCTCAGTCGTCAGTTCGGTTCGGTCTACCGTCATTCATATAATGAAATAAACACACTATTAACACAGGTGTGTGTATATATACATACTCACTCATGAGTTGAGAAAAGTTAGTTTTCGATCAACTTCAGTCGGCCGATGCACGCACCAAGTACCTTCTTGCTATGCAATTCTCCACATCGATTTTGGCAGCCAGTTTGGACATTAATGTAATTTGAAGATCCTTAAAGTATTCCCATCACTGCGAATTTTACACATTAATGAGTTCTATTATCCGTGCCTCTGTGTCCCCTACCTGCCGGTCGATGGCAACCATATCTTCCACACCTTCATTTCTCATGCTCTCGATATTTTGCCCATGAAGCGACTGGCCCCTGCGAACAGCGGTGAGGCAAGTTTCCATTAGATCATTTCGATCATTATCATTGGAATGTAGACCATATCAAAACTTGAAAATTGTATTGTGACTGATAGTTGGCATCTTACTATAAAATGATGGAAGCTACAACTGTACCTTTCTTTATGTACTGGCGAATCCTCATTGGTCACCAATATGATGTACTCCTTGTTCCAGCACAAAGAACATGTATTGTTAAACTCTACGAACATCATTTCTACTTGACTTGGTTATTGTATGCATGCTGCAAGTTCGTATTGTCCATACGAATGAACATGACGAAATTACCATTATCTCGTAACTGTTTTGGCATGAACGAATAAGTTTTGCTCGCGTTCACACAGTCCATGTTCGCGTGCTGTCCCATGCTAAAGTACTCCTGAATACAAGTCTGTTTCTCACATGCGACATCGTCGAATATAAACACCGATATTGGCAATGCTTTGCTTGGGGGCACGATGTCTTCATTATCGCTGCAAGGGAAATAGCCCAGACCTTCCATGGCCTGAAGTACATATGCCAGATGCTGGTATTTCGGTAGCTGAAGCGATTTGGAGAACAGGTACACGTTGTTAAACTTAAGACCATTCGGTCACTTCAAAATGCTGAGAGCACACACGTCTTACCCCAACCCGTCGGTCCGCAAATTATTAATTTCACCATATTGGGCAACAAGATGCAATGATTTGCATTGTGCGAGGTTTCGACATCTCCAGCATAAATTCATATGATAAGTGTAATATATTTCATGATAATATGTGTGCTATCACTACTATACTGTAAAGCTGATGGCAGAGCAGATTGTGGAGCAAGCAGAGCCGATATCATAGCATGCGGAGTAGATTGCAGAGCATATGAAGATGATTGTGGAGCTGATTGCGAAACATGTAGAGATTGCACAGAATCAGTACTAAAAATATCCCACAAAATATTACTCCGAGTAAACTGCCTCTGGCCGATCTTGTATTCAAAAGACTTACTTAAACTTTAAATTCCATAGGTTATTTCATATCATTGTAAATTCTGCACTTTATGTCCATACTGTATCAAATTTATAATTATATTGAAATAACTAAGTATAGAGGTCGGGTATAAATCGGTTTGTAGCACAGTAGGGTTGATGGCTCGTAGCTGAATGATCAAATCTCGAAGAGGGATCGTCGATACGTTGATCAACAATCTACCTTTCGAGCTGTATACTCCCGGATGCAGGTTCTGCGGGCCAGGAACCAAGCTAGCTTAAAGGTTGGCACACTTCGATACAGGCATAAACGTGCTGGATGGGGCATGCAAGTGGCACAATATCGTATATTCCCAACACAAGGATCTGCAAGCCAGACACCAGGCTGATAAGACACTCATGGATAGAGCGAACGAAATACATCGCCCAACGAACACCGGACTCGGTGAAAAATAGCCGCATAGGTGTTAACAATGCAATGAAAACTAAGGTAAAAATGGGCATGGGGGCGAAGAAAGCGAGACGAATTTCCAAGAGGAGAGGGAAAAAGCAGATGGGAGGATTCCTTCTCGCCTTGATATCTGCAATTGGTGCTCTGGGCGGTATCACCAGGGCCGTTACGAATATCGTTAGTTCGGTGAAACGAGCCTCGAACGAAAGTTAGCAGTTAGAGGAAAACTGCTGCTACAACCATAAACTGGAAGCTATCGCCATGGGTAAAAAAAAACCGCCAAGGTCTTTACACACGATGGCCATACCGAGGAGGAAAAGTTGTGCAAAACCGTAGCAAAAGGAGGTGCAATTGAAATCTCTGCCTAAACGACCACTCACTAATATGGAATTGCAACTGGCTGCATGCAAATTGAAGATACTGATTTTAGCAGTGTGTTCATGCAAGATGCTTTGCCCCCTAAAACCAAACTTGTATAATGTGTCATAATCAACCTGGACTTAGCAGCCGGGCCCAGCATGCACTGAGTAACGTATACCAAACATAGCAAACGTGGAGTAAACTACGGCAGGTTTGGAAATTTGCATCCTCCACCCGAAATGCGGCAGTGCCAGAAAAATTTCACATGACATTCAACAACGAGATGGAGCAAATGCCGAACACATAGAACTGCGGATACTTGTGTCTTGGTTTACTGGCACGGCAGAATAAAAATAAATCGTTGGCGAATAATTGTTCGTAATCCTTTTTACACAAAAGATGGTCGTGCCTCTATTTCCCAGTTAGTATGTTGTTCGTCATTCTCAGTGAATACATCATAGCTGAGGGCGTTGTTTTAAATGTCCTTGGAGATGGAAGGTGAGTGAGTTGTCTGACTTACAAATTTTGAAACATACAACTCCATATCCAACATAGAATAAAACATGAATTCTGCATTCTGGTGCAAAGTGGCAGGAGACATGAAAGTAGTCAACATTCGAACTGGCGCAGACAAACTGAAGGACATCGCCAATTCCATCAAGCAATCCATACTATCGGACGTGGCATTTCGAACTACATGGTAACCCAAACATGCTGAAGGCAGAAATATATTGCAGTGCCGATATCGGTTTCACTGTACCAGATACCATCGGGCCGATGCTGGTGGTCTAGGCGGGAATCTATGAAGTTCTTAAAATGCACGAATCTTCGCGACTGGTGCACATATTTCCAGTAAACGTGATAGGCATAAACTGTAATTTGGTGAGCAGTTGCTACATCAATGGTAAAACTAGAGATTGGCAGCGCGAGTTTGCGTCGACAGCCCTGGCGGGTTATAAATTGGTGGAATTTCCGAAAAGAATAATTTACGTTGCCGTGATCGCAAAGAGAGCGTACGAAGTGGTCGTGAGAATTGTCCATCAGGACGATAAGCAGATAAAATTCAGAAACGTAAGAACTACTTTTCGCTTGCAATTAAAACTATGGGATTGAATTGCGCGAGATGAGCTTTGCATAAGGTCGACTTCAGCACCAAACCCTCGACCAGCAGAGCTTGAGACACTGGTTTGCTAAACATGACAAAAAGGAAGTTTTTATGTAGCCTTGGGTTAATACATTGAACGTGACACAGCTGGCAGAATTTGTCGACAGTATCGACAAGTTTGAGCTGCATTGCTGCCAGCCGTATCTGAAAAGCACCAACGCCCTCGGGTGTGAGGTTTGAATCCCTATAGAGCAGGGATGCTCAGACGGTCGATCGCGATCGACAGGTCGATCACGAGAGCTTTAAGAGTCGATCGCGGACATATGTCCACATTCCCTCAAGAAATAAAAAATAAGCACCTTTCGTCGGTCACTCGTACGGCGACACTGTGATACGTAAAAGCAAAATGTAAAGTCACGCCGAAAGAACGCTGCGCGCCGCCGGAGTTGTCGGCGTGGCTTAGTATTGTTTGCTCCCATTGTTTGTAAAGAATGACTTTCTCGATTAAGAAACCGCCTTGTGAGTTTTATTCCGTTTTGGCAAGTTTGCAAGTTTCGTAAAATCAAACAACAATTTTATTCGTCGCCTGGAGTGCTAATCGTTATGAGAGTACACCTTCGCGCTAATCGTTATGAATATTCTCGCTAGGTCCCGCTCTCTTAAAAAAATGGCGGCAACTATTTACAAAGTGTAAACCTAACCTGATAATAGTGTACTTGGCATAGTAACGCGCGAGTGTGGCCGGGGCTTTAGTTAACGAACGGAGCGAGTAAAATCAGCGGTGTTCAAAGAGGACTTTTGCGTGGTGTGTTATCTGTGTGTTCAGGACCGGATTTACGATACAAAATGAGCACTGCCGAATAAAGTAAAATGTATCATTTTAATAATGATTGGGAGGAAGAATTCTTGTTTACTATGGTCAAAGATAAGTGTGTTAGCCTCGTGTGTCGAGTTTCAGTTGCATTGCCTAAATGCGGGAACTTAGAGAAGCATTATAAAAACTTGCATAAAAACTATGAAAGCGATTTTCCAGCAAAGGGTGAGTTAAAAAGACAAAAAGTAAATGATTTTAAAAGAAGTTTGAAATCAGAGCAAGCCTTATACACTAATCCAGCCAAATAATCGAAAGCTGCAAAAGACCCGTCTTTTAAAATTACTCAAGTACTGGCAAAACACAAGAACCCTTCGTAAATGGGACGGTAGTGAAAGAAGCATTTCTAGAAGTGGCAAAGGTGTTATTTGGAGAATTCAAAAATTAAACGGATATGATTTCTGCTATCAAAGAGCTCCAGTATGTATAGTGTTTAATTAATTCATATCTGTCTATAAGCAATAATATAATTATTATAAATCCACGATTTACAAAATGTTAACATAACCTGATCAATGTGTACTCGGTATAGTAACACGCGAGTGTGGCCGGGGCTTAACAAAAAAAAAACATGCATCGGTCGTAACAGCGACAGGCTTACCATCTGTCATGTTAGAACTCAGTTCTACCCCCTTACTTTTTTTTATCGATCGCTT
>NQII01005740.1:73356-106024 GCA_002778355.1 Clitarchus hookeri | reverse complement strand
TCCAACACCAACAAAACTACCCCACACTTTTTTGCGGTCGATAGCTGATGGTACAAATCTGAGCACACCTGCTATTGGATGTCAAGATATTTACACACTGCCTTCGCAATCATTCCTGCGCATCCGAGGTATGTTCACGAAAGAGGACGGGACCCACCCACCACCATCATGTTCGTTCGCAGTCGCACACCTCACCTTTTAGAGTAAATAATGTATGAACTGGACCATGTATTTATTTAAGAAATGCATGATGTGTAATTAATCACCACTGTAAAATACTACCTCTCGCACACACCTAACAATTTTGACATGGTAAAAATGGCAGGCTGGGAAATGGAAGACAGATACAAAGTTCGCATCTTCGCAGAAGGTAAGTTATAGGTGTGCAAGCATGCTACTTGGTTTCACCGAAGATTATAGAAAGATAATTATAAATGACAAGCAAGAACTGGTGATAATGTCGTATCTCGTAACGTCGTATCTCGTAACGTCGTATCTCGTAACGTCGTATCTCGTAACGTCGTATCTCGATGCAGCGTCGGGAGCCGGAAAAAACCTGTAGCCCTTCGCTGTAATCCTGACCAACATGAAGTGGTTCGTTCCCCATGTGACTCCGAGCATCCGCGAACGCATTACGCCACTGAACTATATCAAGAAAGATAAAATCATTAACATAGTCTTCATGAATTGGAGTTTGATTACTTGCCCTGTCCCGTCATCTGTCATGCAAAATTACTGGGTCGTGAACATGTCTTCAAGAACAGAAAAACCTCGCTACGTCATATTGTAATTTTAAACAAACAAGCAACACAACATCTTGGCAGACAAATCAAGCTTCGACCTTTGTAAAGTCCAGAACGTAAAAATATTTTTTAATAGCAAAATCTATCCATTCACGGATTTGAACACCTCCTTCGACCTAAAAGGATTTACTTTTCCATATTGTCTGTACATTCCATTTGAAGCCTCCTACTACGGGCGAGTTCAAAATGGCGTGGTGGATTGCCATTGACAAATTATTTCCAAGGAAAACATGTCTGCGAACACTGCTGCATACTGTTTGTTTTTACATGACAGAGTAGTGAGCTACGACTGCCTTTCGGGGCTGGTGAACACGGTGAGCTAAGTATATATAAAGAGAATGATAACTCAGTTTGTATCAGGATTTACAGTAATCTGAAATGCTTCCAGAGCCAGAGCAGTTACATGCTCAAGGAGATCGCAGTGTCCTACGACGACGATGGCAAAACATGCACACATTCACTCCGCTCTCCTATTCGTGGAAACTCCTGGACGAGAAAAGTAAGAAGACGAACGACTGGCTGACCAAGTACTACCACGGACTGGAGTGAAATGAAGGCAAGGTTCCGTACCACCAAGTGGGAAACGTGCTGCGAGACTTGCTGATGCAGTATCGGCAAGGACCCTTTACTGTGGCAGGGCCGGAGCAGATAGAAGGACTGAGCGACTTATGTATAAAGGAATTGGAAATCATCGATGTGCAGTCGAGTATGACGACCAGCACCGACACGTCTGCGACAGGTCAGAAGCTGATTGGTTACGCAGGTGGAGGAAATCACAGCTGCTGTGTAAATGGTGTGCCTCATCCCTGGACTGTAAATGGTCTGCCTTTTATTACACATGAAGTCACCCCAAAAAAAACACAATTTATTTTTTCAAATGGTTGCACACCTGATCGGCCCCACAGTATAAATGATGATAAAAATCGGTGCACACATTTAGTCGCCACCTAGAAGTCTAATCGTCCCCATGACTTCATTATGTCCTACGAACATTTATGTAAATGCCAAGCCTGACTATAGTAGCATTGAATACAGTTTTGTTGGAGAAGATGGATATCTGCGCACCTATAACAAGACGTGCGATGGTAGCATCATGCAGCTTTGGCGTGTCGCGCATAATCCATTCGTCTACGAACCAACACATTTTCAATTGGACTGCCTGGAACCATCAGCCTGCACCTTGTTCCACATGATGCCGCAGACGCAGCTGCCCTGCACCATCGACTACATCGTCGCCTCGGCCCAGACGCCTGCTACCATCCACGCACCGGACTGTGCCGTGGAGCTGCCCCAGGTGGGGCACGAACCTTCACTGCATCCCGGGCCCAAGAAAGATGTTGCCAGCCAGACGACCAGACGCCGCCGAGTACAGCGTCGGCACCAGACACTCGTGACGGTACTCATTCTGCCTCCATCTCGGGAAACAAACCTGCACCTACTCGTGGACGCCGCCCAGCAGAGTGTGTTACCAGTGTGGATGCCAGACCTACTGTTAGCGGTGGTCCCACCATTGGCGAGGTGGAATACATGGAGTCAACTGTTAAAGACGTGGAAGATCTGTAGTGTGGCTGTGATGAGATGGATAACCAACTGGGGAAAGATGTGTGAGAGGTCGAGACGACGGACATCGCCATGATCCTGATACTGGCGCTGCGTTTCGCAAGAAGCTAATGCTTACCATAATTCGCGAACTGCTTAGCCTTGTATCTTACAGTCTACTAAAATAGTGCAATTTTTACACTTATTCAGTTAACCAGAGATATAAAAATAAATATAGAACAGTTAGAATTTTGAAAAGGTAAGATGGCCTATGCTTGTATTTTGTGTTCTGTATTGACTGTGTATTAAATGAATAGTGTATAAAATGGTATTTAAGTGATTTATTTAATTGGTTTTGTAATTTTTTTTAATAATGGAATTTTTAACTGAATCTTGTATGTGGTCAAAATATATTTTCAATAAATATTTATTTTTAAAATAAGTTCTTAATGAGGGAAATTTTTTTATCTAAGTGAATAAACAATTATATTTTCTGATGTCGCTCCCAGATTTCCGTGGCGGAAGATGCCGCAGGTCAGCGGATTTTCTCGGGAATCTCCTGTTTCCCCCACCTTTTCATTCTGGCGCTGCTCCTTACTCACCTCGCTTCACCCTCATTGGCTTTCTAGACAAGGGGAGAGAAATCATTGTGGTTTTACTAGCTTTTAAAATGTATTCTGCAATCAGTATCGAAGTTTCTTCTTTGACTAACATAGTGTATCACACAGATGATTGAATAACTGGCATATCATGGGTGTGTTAATTTTTTTGTTTACCGTTTGGAATAAATCGGAATTAATTATTGATGAAAGTTGATGTTCTGAGAATTACTATAGACGGATAGTAGTAGGCCTGCTGAAAGTAAAACAATAACTGTCTCTAAAATAAAACTAAATAATGTTCATTGACCTAATGAAGTTACTTTTTCAATATTAATCTAAAACTTAAATAATGGCAAAACATATATATATCAAAAAAGACGCACAAATGTCCCCCTTAAATCATGTAACGAGAATCGTCTAAAAACTGTAGTGGCTTGGAGTCAGAGTGTTTTAAAATAAAGGGCCGTGGATTTTTTTCCCATGATAAATATTAGCCTTATACACCATCTGTGGATAGCAATTTACCGGTTGAGGTTCCTGACCAGGAAACGAACAGCTACAAACAGTCGTGAAGTTACACGCACATTCGTGAAATTACATTAGCTCGGCTTGCAAGCAGACGTCAGTCGCTGGTGAGTACTTACAGGCTTTTTTTAAGATAAACTGAAAACTTTTGAAAGGCCTGCTTAAGATCTACTTTTAAGAATATTGTGTATTCTTTCATCACATGTAAAATTAAATTTACTTATCACTTTATATATGCAACGGTCAAATGAAAGTAGGAAATTGTAAGCCAAGTTAAGGTTTTACAAATATGCTACTTAATAGTATCACAAGCATTTGAATAGCCGGCGTGTTTTCAATGGGATCTCCTTTTTCCCTGCCCCTTCAGACCAATGCTGCTCCACACTCACCTCGTGTCGCCCTCGTCGGATCTCAAGACCTCGACTATTCACTGACTCTTCACACAAATTTTCCAGATATCATGTTCTATTTCTTTTAAATAATTATATAAAGTTATAATAATTATTCTAACATTTTCTTATACACTTAATTTTATAGTTTCAGGTGTTGCTGTACTCAACTCGGTACAATACTTGTTTACTTATCACTGTTAGGTTTCAGTAATATGAATCAATGTTGTACTAGACAAGTAAGACTTAACGTGCGTTATGTACACATTGATTAAAGCATTGCTTACATGGTAAAGGATTCTGTAATATTTTTTTTATGTGAAAAAAAAATAATGAAACATAAATTAAAATATAATTGGCATTCTCCTGCCTAGAAGCAAACTCAAGTGTTTGATAGCACAGAAATATAAAATAGTTTATATTTGAAAATAAATTGTTTTTATGCACTAGAGACAATACATGTGAATCATTGTCTGCGCGATGAAAAGGTCTGAGACGATCAAGCAAAATTGTAAAATTTAATTTATAATTTTGAAACATACATTACGTATATTGTGGATACGACCAAGCTTAAACGAAATCCAGAACGCGGGAATTGTCGATCCAAATTTTACATGTTAACAGCACAAACTTTTAAATGATTTCACTAGTATCTTGTATTACATCATGCGTCAATATTCACCCCATATTTGCCCGTGGTCATTACGTGCACATTCTAACATTATAGACCATTCCGAAGCCTTGCGTACAAACAATAAAATACTTGGTCCTGTAAAAACACAAAAATTTTGTGTACATTCAAGCAGCAGAAAGATTTTTACAAATACTTGTGCTGTTTATGCGAATTAATTCTTTACAAGGGGGTTATACGCCGTAAAATACATATCATTTTATGACTATTTGTTTATACGTCACGGCTAGAAAAATGTACAAAGCAGGAGTTTCGGACTGAATTTTATGGCTTGGAGGTGTAGCAGTGCATGTGATATATTTTTTAACACGTATCTTGTGTTGCATCATGCGTAAATCTTTCCCAATCTTTGTCTGTGGGTATTACGATATGTTAGCAGTTGCGTGCCTAGACATTAAAGTCCATTCCGAAGCCTTGATACAGTTCTACTTTCATGCAAATAAAATTAATGACAACGAACTATACACATGCACGTATTTCTTAATAACACATATATTTAAATTATGTGTATGTAAAATATATGTAACAGTTCAATTTAGAAAATAAATTAATGATAACTTATGATACATGACACAATTAAACATGTGGTGAATTTACAAAAAACTGTTAATATAACTGTGTTTCAGACTGTTTGAAAATAATTTATTATACGTGGATTTACTGTAATGGTGTATGCACTGTAAAACCTTATGTTATTTACAATTTTTTTATTATTGGTTTTTATGCATTCTTGTAAATTTTGTTTGCTAATGAGCTCTTAAATTTATTTGTCATCACATTTTATATTTTATGCAGATTGTTTCCTAATAAGCTCTTTCATCTTAAAATAAAACCCAGATCCAGATTTAGTTCCTTGTTAAATCGTTTGGCAACGAGATCTTTAATTTTAAAATTATTAACTAATGCATTTTCTTGTTTATATGGTTGGCAATGTGTCTCTTAAAATTTTATTTTTAATAATGATTTTATGCAAACGATTTTTTAATAAACGTTTTGTGTGCTTACTAAATGTTACAATGTACAGTTATTAAAGACACTTTTTTTTCGCAATGATTGGCAGCCAGTACATCGTTCCCATGCTATAGGTATAGTACTTGGCCTGTCAACAGACATCGGAGCAAGTCAGTACCGACTGTCAGTTCTTGAGTGTTGCATATTCTTTTGAATGTAAGTACTAGTATCGATGAGATAAATTAAAAGGTACTCATTTTTTTTTACGCACATTAATCCTTTGTAGGTCTTCGTAGTCAGCAGTCTCAGGCCCGGTCAATTCCTGGAGTTCCTGATTTATCGTTTGCGACCAAGTCTGATCATCCATAAGGAATCCACAGCTACTTCACGCTAGAACAAGCAGTGAGTATTTACGACAACATAACAAATAATTTCGCGTGTGCATATAAGACTTTTTTATATTATGTGATTAACTTGCGTCCAGGTGAAGTTACTTCCATGGTAGGACGTCAGAGAGAGACCTTTTTGAGTATAATCGTCTGTTTCATAAGAGTCCCTAGCAATGCAGCCTATCGTTGTTAGGAGAGTGACTGCAGTATTTCCATTCTTCTTCTGGAATGTACACTGGAAAGTAAAAAAAACCGGTATAGAGGTGCATATACAAATAACAGAGGTATGGAATCAATCAGAGTAACGCGATGCGGTCGGCAGCGTCTATATAAGACAGCAAGAGTCTGGCAAAGTTGCTAGATCGGTTACTGCTGCTACAGTGGCAGGTTATTAAGATTTGATGTAGGGGCCAGTCGGAACATCAGGGAAGACCCGGAGAACACCCTCTTGCTTATGTTAAGTATTTGCTGGTTGTACCCCAAACAGTTCGCGAATTATGATCAACTATGCTAATAAGTTCGCATAGGGCTTAAATTACTATTCGTTAATTTTCCTTGTCGGTGGTGATGCCAATGTTATGAATTTTACGAGTACATCTTAAGCGGTTCGGGAATTACAGCCAACTATGCTTATAAGTAGGGCTTAAATGGCATGTGTAGTTTATTTTGTATTTGGGAAGACCCCTCCGCTCCTCAGCTCCTCATCTCCTCATTGCCCAAAAATGAGTAATTTAGCCACGTTGTAGAGTCGTTAAAAAAATTTTGAAAAATTATATTTTGAGGGAAATAAGGGACATTTCGAGGGAAAAAAGGGACATTTTTAGGGATTAAAGGTCATTTCAAGGGAAATATGCAACATTTAGAGTGAAAAAGGGACATTTCGAGGGGAAAACGGCGGCGAAATGCAAGAGCAGGAAGTCATAGGCTTGTCCTTCTTTTCTCCTTGTAACGAACCTGTGTTTGAACTGCCCATTTATAACTACTCATGAAATATTACTTTTAGAAAATATCGTTGTTAAATGCAAAATGATCTGGTCCAAAAAGCCAACACTCAAAGCAACCTTGATATTTATTGGAATTAATTTTTTGTAAGGGGTGGAATTTCAGCACTATTCAACTGAAATATGGGATTTAACTAAAAAGTCTGTATAGAAAAGTGAGCAGTAAAATTTATAACTTTCTCTCCTTAAGATACATCCCCTCTGTTAATTTTCTTTAGCAGTAGTTCGGGACTGATATCGTTCATTTATTTACACGCTTGTAGTTTGCTTTTCCGTAATTGAGGAGACGTTAGATAAGTAAAGTGTCCTCGAGCTGAAAGCCACGTTGACGTTAGTTCCCCTCGGTCCAAATGAACTGCAACACCGTGACTAACTCTGTTTCTGCGGTTGAAGTGGGTGAAGGAAGCGTGTCCGCGGTTCAAACAAACACAGTTTCTGGCGCTACCCTCGCTGTACTTAGGAACTGGTTGGTTATTTGTGGTGTCGCTGTGGGCTTACTTTATTTGATTTCGCCCTTGTTCCGGGACAAAGTTGGTTTAAACATCCTTGTGCTAAACTATAAAGAGTGGATTCGATATTTAATTTTGTACAAAAACTTTGTAGGAGCCTCCGAGGGTGGTAGCATTAGTAGCGTGTAAATTCATTTAGTCCCTTCCTTCACTGTAATACATTTATTGTAAGAAATGTACGATGTGAAGTAACTATTCCAATTTTAATTTTTACTTTTCTTCTGAACACAGGTACTGCAGACTTGTTTGCACTTAGAAAATCACGAGTTGTAAGAACTGAACACCTGACCAATGTCATATGTTGTGTTCTGAACCCCCTACATGTTGCATAACAATTTTAACACTTATTACATTTTTAATTCTGAATAGGATGAACTTTTTAAAATCTGGGAATGATTGTGTTGGAAATCTCTACTTATTGCAGTTTTATTTTTAAATTTACTAATTTTTTCAAGTAAGTGAGAATATTGTTTTGGCGTGAATAATTCTTGAAATTCAGGCCGACACGCTGAGTCCAGGTCTGAAACAGCAAACGGCGATATAACTTTCACAGGTTGACTGAGTTGGCGACCCTCAGGCNCGTAAATTTTGGGCCTGTAGGGGAAATTTTCGTTGTGGCTCCTATGTGCTAGCGCAATGATTTTAATGTCAAAAGAAATGTCTTGTTAAGTCAAATCTATTTAAGGCTTTTTAAGTTAAATATAAATTTCTTTACTTTAATTTCATTCCCATTTTCACGGCCGTGTCTGACACAGCTACACCCTTAAGTTTGTCAATTGTGAATTATTACATGAGGATTACCACTCATATAAAATGAATACGTACTCACTTTGTTGAAAGCACATTAATGTTAATCTTTCCATGGGCATGAGGTCACTGTGAGGCAGCCACATAGAAACATACACCTGAGAAGCAGTTTTCCGTAAGTATGTTTGTCTCTGCCACTTCTATATAAATAGTATTTGGGCCTTTTGTACGAGTATATTTATTGCCGAAGTGGGAAGTGGGAAGTGGGAAGAGGGAAGTGCGGCGTGTTATATAGGAGTGTGTTTGCAGAGGGGACGAGTGGCATGTTCACATGGAAACTGATTCCACATCTCTCCGCCCCATCATCAGCACAAATATTGCAGACTGCTCTCTATTGTGTTTCTGTTGAGGTGGAGGCTGCTTAGAACCCACGGGGCCATGGGTTCACCATACGTTTTTACCAACAACGATTTCAGAACTATTTAACTAATAAATCTGCTCAATTTTCACCACATTCGCTGCAGGTTCAGGAATTACTCCATAGCAAGATAAACTATTTTAACTGGTACGACACATATTTATTGTGCACAATTACATTTCTCATATATTCCTTACTATCACTTAAACATAATTAGATAAAACAAACTTTTTTGCTTTCTGTTTGCTATATCTGGAAATTTGTTGAATTGTTCCAGAAATAAAACGAAATTATCAATTGACTCACCCAGTTGTATTTTTTAAAAAGGATGGTAAAAGAGTAACTCTATGCTTCTAGTGACTTTTGTAAGTGTACAAATGTTTTTTTTTAATTTTGTAGAATTTTTTTATAGATATAAATTATTTATTTAAATTCTGTTTACTAACACTGTTTAAAAACGGCTTTCCGCATCTAAAATATGATAGTTTATTTACCCTATTGTAGCACTACTTGTGTGAATACTTTTGTGCATTGGTTGATTGGTCTTCGAAATATGGCATAAAACCTCCGATATTTTTCCAATTGACGTAATATAGGAGGTACAGAAAAATTATGTGTTAGCACATTTGATGATTGTCTTGATTACTGGCAGTATATGAAGTTATTAAAAAATCAGTTACATAGTCCTTTAGATATAGCACATTAAGTTAAAGTGTTATTATATGAGCCACCATTACGAACATAAGTCTCTGGCACATTTAAAACATTCCAAATAATATGGCCTACGAGACTACAACTTCTTCGCCAAATTTGTTGGGAATCGGTTGAGTGTTTCCCCAGATATGAAATAACCACTTTTTATTTCATATGGAGATATCCTACATACTAGCGGATAAATGAGACAATTTTGAGGTTTATAACAGATACTGCCAGCATACAAAATTAAGTAGAAATTTATTTTGTAGTTTTGTAGATAAAATGTACTGGACTAACATTTTTATATGACTGCCATTTAAAAATATGTGTCTGACCTACTTGAAGCATACCAGTTTATATGGCCTGCTATATATAGTGCGACTTGGTTTTCAAAATTGGTAGAAATAATTAATTTTTTTCCAACGTATAATATAACAATTTTATTGATTCTTACAAAACGGACAAACGTGGTTAGATTTTGGCATATATTATGCTTCTGATAAATTCTTTCAACGTCCCTACGCACTTGCAACAAGAGCACCATATTATTACGTAAGTGATACTACTCAATAAGCCAGCATCAAACATTACAAAATCCTGACGGTACAAAATTTGCATTCAATAAAAGGATGGCCACCCCTGTTATTTTCATTAACGTGCAAGTTATAAACACATGTTTGCTGTAGGTTCAGGATCCTAATAACAGAAAACAATGTTCGGAGTATTGTCATTTAATGCCATTTAGTTTCCGATATTTCAGGAGATGGGTGTCTTCAAATTTAATTTTCTAAGGGTCAATCCTCCCTTAACATTGCATGTAGGTATATACTATCCCTTATATTTTATACTAAATTTTTCATAAGGAATCATCTCCCGGAGTTTGTCGGTGATTTTTAGACACACGCTGTATAAGCCCTACGACCATTTATATACATACTGATAGGCTAAATGGAAATAATATTTACATCTTAGTGCTTTCTTCTAACAAAATAGGTTTATAACAGGTAAAATAAGATATAGATATGCAATAACAAAAAAATATTGAAATATATTTGTTTTTAAAATTTATTAACAATTTATTAATACAAAATGATTCATGTTCGACATCGTAAAGACTATCCTTGTGCACATCGCCTTCAGTTATAATTTACTAGACAGGGAACCAACTATTCAGGAACTTGTGAACTTCTTGCCGTCGTACAGTAAGCTTGAAGGCAAAGCCCTTGCAGCAGAAGCGTCACCGATATGCCACTGAAAGTTCTCTAGATGATACACTAGCGGAACCAGATGGTTCGGCTGTCATCACGTCGGAAGGAGCAGAAACCAGGGATGACGATATCTTCGTAAAACGTGATGTTGCCCCTAGTGATGAGTTGTCAGGTTCGTCGTTCATATTGGTCGTAGCCAATTTTGGTAGAGGAGCCATAGGGTCGAAATTACCCTCCATTACACATCCGATGGAAGCCGCAATAACTCTGATGCAGAACTGGAACCGAAGCTTCGACGAGACCTTCAGTTTAACTTTACATGGTATTAAAAATTTCCATTAATTATAGTTGCGGTAGAACAGCGACCCACACCGCAAGCACAGCTATTTAATGTGTTTGGGATTGTTCATACAGTTTAATTGTGTCATGCGGTGTGTTGGTGCGAAAATTCCTTGTCGCAGTAGACGCAAGGATACGTTTTCTCTGGTAAAAGTGATGCAGCCGACGTCCCGAACTCTGCCGCAGACAGGTGAGCCATAAAACTGAATGCTACAGCTGAAGAAACAGATGTTACAGTAAGAAATGGCGCTCTCAGTTCGTTCAAAGGTGCGGTAGACTCTGTAGAAAACGGCGAAGACTTCTAAACTGAAGAAATCGATGGCATCCTATCAAACTCCGTCGATGGGGCTACCACTTCTGCTGGACCCACGACTGTCATATCCATAGTATTTATGTCAGTTACCATCTCCTGATAAGACAATATACCTTTCACTTCGGTCCCTGTCATACCAAACTTTTTTACTCGAACCCAGCTACCTATATAATCGCCAATGATGTCATAAAAATGTTGTGGTGCATTGTGGAAGGTGATGGTACATTCGCAGTTAAACCTGGTGTTGAATTGACGAGTGCAGCATATGTTCTCCTCGTAAACATTGGAAATTGAGGGGTGGGGGTTATAGGTACGAAACGATGTTGCTCTTGTCAATCGCAACGTCCATGAAGGTTAGAGCAACCCAGATAATACATTCTCCCCAGCACTGTAGGCTCCTTAGATAAATAACTATCACCGGTCCATAAGCATCTCACATGCCTAGGGAACTTTGTGTATGCACACTTTGTGAAAACCGAATTTAAATTGTGATACCACGAATTGTGGATATTTTTTAATGTGCATGATTGATATCTAGGATGAATATACCAATATTTTCTATGTTTTGAGTGAACCGATCCCATTTTTTCTCAGCTGCAGGTGATCCATTAGATCGAGTGTCCAGCCAGAGCCCTTTAATATAATTTCTTATTCCTCACGGCATACCTTCTTTATGCTTTTTTCAACACTGGCTTCGATATCATACATATTAATCTCAGATATGTTCGAGGTCTTGATTTCTTTCATTTTATGCACGTCAACAAATGGCTCTGGATTATGGTAGCCAGATTCCAAACATATATTATATTTCACTCCTCCATATTTTTTCAGCTCCTATGTAAGTTAATTTATTAAATTTAGTTTGATACAGTTCAGAAATGAACAATTATCTTTCGTATAAGAAATCAGATTTGAGCACCATACGTTATCATAAGACCCCTAAATGCTGATTCATTCAGGGAAAATCCATTTACGTTCGGCTTCATCTCGCAGCTAACCTTGTTATTTTGCGGTGCATGTTCAGGTGAATTGTTTGGTGTTGCTTCTCAGGTGCAATTTGCACTAGGACCAGGCTTCGCTGTAATCTATGAAGAGGAAGGAAGGACCGCTCGGCCAGCATCGTAGAATGGTGCATTTCGTTCATACTGTTTCAGATGCCCTTTTGAACTGTCTGTGCGCACAAACAGTTTAGAGCACTATTTACATTGATGTCATGCGGATGAAACTTCTTACACATGCATTATTTTAATTCCTTCATGCTTCATTAGCATTTGCGATAGTATTGTTGCAGTAGCTGCATTGAAGTCTTGAAGGAATGAACGAACTGCCCACAGCATTCACAGCTGAAGTTTTCCTCTTCGATGATTCTCCAGTGTGTGTCGCGTCGGTTACCATCCCAGTAAGACTCGGATGCAATATTGGCAGATAAAGCTTAGCAGGCAGTGTAGATAGACAGGTAGAGGATTCGAGATGCCTTTCCAGGTTGCTACTTCGCCAACCAAACTCCGATCTGCATTTTTTACATGCGAAAGTAACACGCTCCAAATTCTAAATACAGTGGCCATCATGTTGCCAAGCACTGCTGCTTTTACAAAATTTCTTCACACAGTAACAACATAAACTATATTCTGGAGTACATTCCATCTTGAGATGATACGATGTCCCCTCTGAACCTTTAAAAAAAGTGGCAGAAAAGTTAGTTGCTAAAAGGTGAGTCAAATAATTTTGTTGCCCGTCAGGGCCTTAGTAATTGGAGAAAATGGAAATAAAATAAAAGCCAAATTGGCATTTCATTAGTGACATTTTACTATACAGTAGCACAAAAAAGTACCATTACAACAGTGCATACAAAAGAAATTACCGAGGGCTGAATTCTTTGCTTACACTGGCATCTACTTATATACTAGCTCTTACATTTACGCATATATTATTTAAAATACATAATTAAAATTTTTTAATAAAATATGTTTTTTTTTAATTGAAATCAATGGATAGGGTTTACCTTTTTTTCCACTTGCTTCAGCAAACAAGTAATTAATAATAATGTGAGTTAATAATATAATTCCTCAAAAATACATATAACCTTCCCATTTGCGACAGAATGCTATTATTTTATACTACTTGCAATAGCTACAATGCAAGTTATACAAAATAATTCCAACAAACAATTATTTCAATATAAAAATCCTACTGTTCCACACAGTAATTAAAAATTACTACATCTAATAAAGTTTTAAAGCTTGGAAGCTATACAAATCAACCTGAGCGCGCACCTTTCCTATAAGAGATTATAACTACGTGCATTTGTCTGACTACTCACATTGGCAAACAGATAATTACGTATAATATGAATTTTACAACACAATGCAACTGCTAAGGAAAATACGATCTCATAAACATTTAATTTTAAAATCCCTACTCCCAGACACAGTAACCGAAAAAAATATATATTATGAAATCTTTACCCTTTAATACAATTGTACAATGAAATGCTAAATAAGTACACTGATATATCAGTGTAAGCGCACATGCTTGCCACACGTGCAGCACAGCATTACTTTTGTATTCTGTCATCACAGTAGTTTGCTTAGCAAAGTAGGTGTGGAATAGTATACAATCGACAGCCAAAACTATCCTTTAATGCCGATCCCATGAGCAGTAGCGTGTTCACCGATCCTATGTGAAAAGTCAAAAACAAATTCCAAAACGCAGCACAGAATAAACAAACGTGCAGGAGAAGGACGAAAATCTCGCAGATATTACCTCAAGGTCTGATGTGGCGACCTCAAATGCCTGAACCAGCTGACTCGCCCAACCTGTCAGGGACAAAGCAGTACTACGGCACACCTAACTAAGTCTCGCTGAGGTTCCAAGTAGCACTTGTAGAACAGGTTTACACAGACGAAGTAGCACTCACATGTCCACACAGTGGATGTGTAATCGTCTCGATAGCTCGACATGAAACAACTCGTGTATAGATATTTCAAGTCACTTTTCATTTGTTGTCGCTAACCCGAACACTGCCGGCTTCATACCAAAATGCAGAAATGTTCCGTAGCGAAATTTACAGCCTATTTATCTACTTCGTACTGGCAAATGCCAGTAAACATTTCATTGAAGCTATAACTCGTCCTCCAGAGCCAGACGCTACAAGGCCGGTGGTATACAACGTGAGTTGCCCGCACCTGAGACCGCTTTACCCGACTAGTCTCTCTCCCTTGTGCCGAGAAGTCCCAGGGCAGAGAGGAGACGGACACACCTTCTGCAACTCGCCACTCTCGACAAGCAAAACCTTGACAATCTGCCATTCCGCCGAAGCCCAAACCAAAGCACTTCGCCAATTATGTGCGATCCTGAAGATATTCCACTCCACCTTCTAACTTCTAGCGGCCACGAGGCCTACAAATAAATTACACCTCGTTGGATCGGCGAACATTACAACCTAATTTACCAAAATGCTGTGCGCATGACATTTTGTTTCACACCTCCACATATTCCGAATAACAACTAATGTATCCAGACCAGATATAGTTTTACAGACATTTATACAAGCAGAAAGAATGTTACACCCCAATCAAGTAGCTAATCTATAAAACGAAACAGTATAAATATTTACTTGTTATATTACTTAATGAGAGGCTTCAGTCAGCATAGCGGACAAGATTAGTAAAATAATGCGAACAATAAATAAACATCAACCTCAAGAATAAATTTGAAAAATACTGATCTAAAGGTCACACGTTTAAACAAAGCAAATGTTGGGTCAACACCTCTAAGTGCACACGCGGCATAAAACTATAGAAGATTATGAAGAAAACCTCAAAATATACCATCCACAGGAAATACAGCATAAAAAAAATATTTATTTACATATTAAATATTATCACTGTTAGGGAGTTAAAAAAGAATCAGGAAATAAACCACTGAGGAAAAACTCTAACTATTTAATAAATATACGAAGCGAAGAGCGTTACGTCGGGACATCCTATTCTTGATCCATACTCGGTTTCGGAAGAAAATCTCGGCGCATAAAAATAAAATCATACGGGAAATTTATCTTGGGGAAAAAAGTACTTGCACTGTTAAATATGCTTACGTTTGTGAAAAAGACATTATACCACAGATTAGGTACACAACAATGCACAATTTATTAGGATTACATAAGTGTATATAATATGTGTCGTTGAGAATTCATTAAGGTGTGAATCTCCCACATGCGGCAATGTGGCATGGAATCAAAGAGGACCTGGATATGTTCCTAGGGAATCTCCCTCCACGCGGTTTGTATGCGAGTCCACAAAGCATCAACAGTGGTTTCTGGAGGTCCGTGACGAACAATTCTGTGACCAGCCATATCCCAGACATGATTGATGGTCGACATGTCAGGCAAAGGTGCAGGCCAGGGAAGCTTTTGTAAAAGTCGTATATTGAAGAAGGCTTGCACATTCCTCGCCACATGTTGCCGGGCATCGTCCTGCTGAAATATGGCATGTGTAGCTGCCTGAAGGAGGGGCAGTACCTCGGGCTCTAAAACCTCCCTGATGTAGCGGTTGCTGTTCAAATTACCCACTATATGTAGGAGTCGAGATCGCATGCTGTATCCAATGGCACCCCACACCATCACACTTGGCATTTATCTGTTATGCCGCTCCAAATTGCAGGCTGCCATATTGTGGTCTCCATATTAGCGCCTAACACTTATGCGGCCTTCATTGTTGGATATTTTAAAGCGGAACTTGTCCTAGAACAATACATTTTGCCACTCATCAAGCCAGGGATGATATTCTTTGTCCATTGCAGTGTGAGGCAATTGTTTACGAATTAAAGCTAATTTTCTTTTCCATGGCAAAATGCGTGTGCGGTTTTTTCCATAGATTGTTTCAAAATGGACTTTGGTGTAAGGGTTAAACATGAAAAATGAGTTTTTACTATAAATTGTTTCACACTTGGTGTGTCTGTATATAGGCGTGATTGGCAAAATACATATTTCTGCTAGAATTTATTTTTCAAGTGTGAAATATTCCAAGTCTCATTGGCTAGCGTGAAGCCTGCTGGACGGACATAGAGCTGTAGGTAGCTGTGAGCGAGCCGCCGGCCGCCTGTGTGTTTAGCAGGAAGATCAAAGTACAACTCACGGCTGCCAACTCGTGAATAGTTGACGTGGTACCAACCCACACCTGCCATCGTCGTTGCTGTCTTACATATGCAAACCCCCATCTCCTAATTATTTTTTTTCCTCGTTTGTGGTGGCTACAGATAACGGTTCTCGTGGATGGCCTGCAACCTGATGTCATGGAATATTTGAACTTACAAGTGCGCTCTAGTGAGCGATACTAATATATCAAATGGTCAGTACATGTAGTGTAACGTGGAAAGGGGCTGGAAGTGGTTGGAAGGGGCTGGAAGGGGGTGGAGGCCTGTCATCTAAAACGAACCCGAGTATTTGACCCATTAAATAACAAAAAATAAAAAAAATTGGCGAGGTTGGTGGTGGAGGACGCTTCGGAAATGTACGATTTTAAAATACGTTTTTAATAATAATTTTTAAAATTAAATTTTACTAAATTTTTGGAATTGTTTAGACATTTTTTACTGTTTTATAATTGTATGGGATTTTTCGAATTTTTTTTGGGTTCAAGGCCATTCAAGGTCACGGACATGAGGTCAAGATCAAGATCATGGGTAAAGGTCACCAATATACAATATGAGGGTTGGGTGACGCCACAAAATGTCGGTCGACCGGCGCCTGGCGCATATTCAGGAATCACTTATGCCAGAGTTATCTAAATTATTCCACTCACGCGACTCCTCACAGCCAACGTCATGTGCCGTAAATTAAACTATCTCATTTTTCTCCTACACTATGGCACACTCATCGCTTCGAGCTTTGTAAATCCTTATGCTATAATGAAGTGTTGAATTGCTAGTAATGGGGAAACAGCGGACGTCATTGCACGGATATTATTTATGCGCCTAGATAAGTTACACAACTGTGAGCAAAATTCGAAGTTAAAGCATATTATTAAAAAACTGCTTAACAATTTTAGTTCTATCTCCTTAGGGAAAGCGCTTAAAATAACTCTAAACAATAGACACAAAAACTGTTTTCTGTTATACGTTTGCATTTACTGAGTGCATTTTTAGAAGTGAAAATTTCTTAAACGGGTTTCTTTTATCGCAATTATTTTGGGGCACGTAATCCCTGCAAAATGTTTCAAAAAATATTATAATGACTTGCAGTACAACTATGACATGATTAATCGACAATAAAGTGATTGGCTTCTCACTGGCGTTCTCACAGAAGCGTATCATATGTGGGAATATTGCACGCCAGTTCAATGACCTGCACGTAGAGGCGATGAGAGATGAGAGGCGCGTGCCTGGGTCGCCCTTAGCGCACGCAGAGTGCGTCCAGCTAGATAGTGCGCTTAATATTCCACGCCATGCGCAACCCGTCAGCTGCGCACAGGCATGCAATTAGGGGAAGGTGTTGGCGCGGGATATCGGCCGCTGCTGTGGTTAATGCCGCTTGCTAAAGTATTTGGCATGAAACCGCATTAAAGCCGTTTAGCCTTTATTTAATTAGAGTACAGTAGTTTGTCCTAAAATGTATGGTGAAAAATAGTTGGCAAAAATAATTAACCTGTTACCACGCGTTCTTATATTATTTGGCATTAAATAACTCCTAAAAAATTTCGTTCAAATTTACTTCCATCTTTTTCTGAGGCCGTGCAAAGGTTCTACTTAGAGGATTTCCTTCCACCTGATGTGAAAAAAAGCTTAACTAATAACAAGAAACAATATATATTCCTGTAAAGCCAAAGGTACAAATTTTATTTGTTTTTAATGTTGCACAAAATACCAGTACACAAAAGGATGACCTAAATGTAATATTGAATTATAATTTTGTAATGTGTTGTCAAGTCTGTTACATTATTCTGAAATCACGTTATCTGTTAACTATTATGCACATTACATTGACAGCTAACGCTGCGCTCTATTAACATGTTATATTTTATTTTCAAATGCCACAAACACATGTTCCACTCTCATAGCCTACGCACTTAGAATAAAATCAAAACTGGCAGAAAGCACACCCATCCATTTTCCCCCTTTCTGCATCATCTGAATATTTTGTTACACATAAGAAACACAATGCATTCTCATTATCTTGAATTGTGCCGCTATGCCCTACTTCTCTGTTTCAGGAATCATCATGACCATTCAATTCTTCTGCAGAACTATATTTTTGACATAAGCCTACATTATTATTAGTACAAAGAGGTTTGGCATACTTTTCTCTGCTAACAGTAGACTTTATTGGGCCTCTCACCTCTTCTCAGTTTTTTCCCATTTCGTGAGAAAAGACGTGTTGCTTATTCGTGCTCTATAAATTATTTGTATGGTGGCAAAGTTACACCGACATTGTATATTCTACTAGGAGGATGCATAATGAATAACTGATCGATAGATTCTTTTCATATCCCAATACCTTAGAAAATGAAATACCTGTAGTTTCCCTAAATAAATAAACACCTTTGTGGTGTCTAAGAAACAACTTTCACCACATTTTTCCTGTTTTTTCAAGGCCACAAAATGGATGTGGAATATTATTTATCACAACTAATTGGTAGGCGATTTGGCGCACGTCTGTTATTGTCAGTCTATGCTGCCAGATATAGATGAAGAAAATTTTTCCCTTATAGTTTTATTTTTGCTGCCCCATGAGGATCCTTCGATAAATTTTTTGCAAGGCATAAAAATGTGGTTCTTGGCACACCGAACTCTTTAGACGCTTTCAAAAACCTCAATGTCTGGTCTTGTGCAGTAACTATAGCTTGAGCCATTTTCTCTTTAGCTGAAATTTCCTTATTTTTCCTCCTGCCTCTAGTTACCTCGAAATAGTAAGTTGTTTATCTGTAAGCATTGATTTCCAGCAATTTTACCATCAACCAAATAGAACAAATGGTGAATAAATACTTTGTCCGATAAACTTGTACTTGACATAATTTAGCATGACATTCTGCTGGTGTAAGATATTACGTTAATACAAACCTGTTACTCGTGAAAACACGTCCAGTGTTGCACTGAAATATCGTTATGTGCTGCGTGTTGGTATTGTTTTTTTCAGAACTGTACTGGTGAGCCGTCACGTGAAGGTTAACACATAAGGGCGGGGGATGTCACTGATTTGCCGTTGTGCTTCAGGGTCCCTCCAATCACTACCCGAGGAGACCTGTAGTCCTCACACCAGAATGCCGGAAGTAATGCAATGTGTCTCTCCACGACGTTAGCATTTGACCTCTTCCCTCAGCGTTGCCATACTCGCACACGACATTCATTTGTCAGTGGTGACGCACAATCGACATCCATCGCTCAATTATGCAACGTCACTCGTTTCCATGCCTCACGGTTGAGTAATCTCTCTAAACACCACCGTCTCGCCTCTGTTTTTAAGTGTTGGTCACATTATATTCAACTTGTAGACCTAATTTTAAATTGCTTTTTCCTCAGATAAAATTATTTTAGATAACACGGTTTTTGGCAAAATGACGTGCCAAAACCAAAATTAACTGAATTTGTAATATACAAATAAAATAAACCAATATATATGCGGAAAATTTAACAAAGGTAACTGAAAGGTCTCATATTAATTAATTTTAAGGTATGCTTTGCAAAAGACATTTTACAATAATTGAAGGGCAGCACGAATAAAAATATATGCAATAATATTCTCATTTTCAGCAATTGTTTTTAATAGTTAAAACATTTCCTTTTACTATTTTATAGACATCTCGAAGTAGACCCTGGCATCTTCTTTCAGTGTGAATTATCTCATTTGTGTACGTAAGTTAATTTAATTTTTTTCTTTATTTTTAAATAGTAAAATGTTATTGCAAGGAACGAGTAATCTATGATAATGTCTAAATGTTGAACATATAGTGGTTAAAATATAAAATTACACATTTGTACGTAACGAAACTGTTAACGGCAGCCTGCGCGTAGGCGGGTTAACCCGTAGTCAAGCAGATGCCTGGACTTGACACGGGTTGACGTACGTAGTTGTCTAGTGTCCAGTAACTGTGTGAATGGCAAGCGGCGGTGTCGCGGGGTACCGTCATGCTTGGCGCGCAATAGGAAGACCCTTCATTGGTGCAGCTATGTTGCGCGTTCGAGGCCTCAGTGAACGAGCTATAAGGCCATAAGGCCATCTTTGCGCACTCACCACTTGCCTAATTACCTCTATGCGCAAGGATATCAAGCTGGCGTGCAGTCATTTCGTCGGCGACTTACCTGAACGTGATTTTAAGCGATTACACTATAATTTATGGCACGCCAATAAAGACGAAAGAGTAAGACGTGTGTCCTAAACCAACTCTAAAGTGTCTTTACACCAAATTACGCAGCTAAAACTGATTTTAAATCACTCGCTCTTGCTATTTTCTCGTCCAAAATTTATTCTCGAAGTTTAAACGAGAACTTAAAAATTGTCCTTGGGAACGAAGGGTTTCTTAAGAGCTTTTCATGTTCAGACACTACTGCAAAATTTAAAACCATCATTGAACTACCAGTTTTCTACCAAACCTCTGCACTTAGGCACTTGGCTCGTTTGAGGCCGAGAAGTGCGGGAACTCCACTGCCACGCGCAACAAGTGCGACCTCGCAGCGCTACTCAAGGCTATCAACTAATCAACTATAGTCATGTGTTCTCGTCGCACTACGTGCTGTTAGCTATGGGCCTTTGAGTGGTCATCGCATTATTTCTTTGGTGGAAAGTCTGCAGAAAAGTCTGATGTGGGGCTCTTGAGTAGTCTTATATGTATATTTCGAAATATAGCACTTCAAAAAAGCCATTATTGGCCATTTTGCAGTAAAATGGTGTTTCTAATGTGCGCGACGTCTTATGGGACTCTACAGTCCCCGTCTAGTGTGTTTGTTTGTTTTCGTAGAGCAGCACATTGGACGCACGGTTAATAGCTTTGTATAAAAATGAGTTATTCAAACAGACTGTAACACAGTTCAAGCACCAGGACGCGGGAGTCTAAACGACGTGTGTGAGTGCCTCCACATACCCTCTGGTTCCGTCATCACGCCACTGTGACATACTTGCATCGGAGAGTCCAGCCTGCCTGGCAACTGCTCGGTATCTCCACTTGACCTCATGTGAACCCACAAAGCGGCCCATGTCAAACTGAGTCAGGTGCTGGTAATGCCCAGGCCTCCCGTGATCTCTGTCCTTCCCTCCGGACATGGCTCCGTGATCTCTGTCCTTCCCTCCGGACATGGCTCCGTGATCTCTGTCCTTCCCTCCGGACATGGCTCCGTGATCTCTGTCCTTCCCTCCGGACATGGCTCCGTGATCTCTGTCCTTCCCTCCGGACATGGCTCCGTGATCTCTGTCCTTCCCTCCGGACATGGCTCCGTGATCTCTGTCCTTCCCTCCGGACATGGCTCCGTGATCTCTGTCCTTCCCTCCGGACATGGCTCCGTGATCTCTGTCCTTCCCTCCGGACATGGCTCCGTGATCTCTGTCCTTCCCTCCGGACATGGCTCCGTGATCTCTGTCCTTCCCTCCGGACATGGCTCCGTGATCTCTGTCCTTCCCTCCGGACATGGCTCCGTGATCTCTGTCCTTCCCTCCGGACATGGCTCCGTGATCTCTGTCCTTCCCTCCGGACATGGCTCCGTGATCTCTGTCCTTCCCTCCGGACATGGCTCCGTGATCTCTGTCCTTCCCTCCGGACATGGCTCCGTGATCTCTGTCCTTCCCTCCGGACATGGCTCCGTGATCTCTGTCCTTCCCTCCGGACATGGCTCCGTGATCTCTGTCCTTCCCTCCGGACATGGCTCCGTGGTGTTCTGCACACGCCTTTCAATATTGTCGCTTTGATGGAACATTTTATACGGTCCTGTGGCCTTTCAAGATGTCACAGCTCATTGTAACCCTGTATCAATTACATGCTGAGAGAACCAGATTAAGTACAATGTGGTCTTTTCTGTCTGGGTACTCCACTTTATTGTCAGTCAGTGTAAATGTAGCGAAATATTATAACCAATATTAGTTTACAAATGTAAACTAATATTGGTGATCAAACATGTTTGTTTTTCTTTTACAAATTTTAATAACTTCATAGGCCAATCATGAATACTGGGAACGCCATAGTTTGACATAGTCTGTGCATGTCTTTTAAGGACGTTCTCCATTAAAAAAATTAAAATACTCTACTGGCATTGCCTCTCGAACACAGAAAACACCGTGAACATTTTAAGATTAGTTTTTACGAGACAAAATTTGTGCGAATATGTTTTACGAATGCAAATCACGCAGGTATGTTGAATTCCGTAATTCGGTGAGTAAGCATTTTGTGTCTCCCTTTTCTGCTTTGCACTCACACTTTACCTCTTATGCGATTTTTATTTTATGGCAGATTAAACCGCGAAACTATAATAAGATTCTATGCGTGGGGAAATGTTTGGGAATATTGGTTTTCGTCGGTAATTATTACTTCATCAAATTGCAAAGTTTCAATGTTAAACAGTAGTTCTACAATTACTTTTGATCCCTGTGACATAACTACAATTTTACTTTTTTTTATTATCAAACGTCACGAAGACTAGCTGCAAATTTTATTCCAAAATTTTGTTTTCAGTTTGCTAGTTCGCGTCCTTATTTTAATGTTCCAGAGTCCAATATCGTAATTTAAGATAAGGTAACAATAGTGATGAATTTCGGTATATAACCATACCCAGAATTTCAATTAAGAATGAGTTTTGCCTGGAATGTATCAAATATTTGATGTGCTTCCCGCCATCGATAAATAATTCTTCAAGTTCTTTGTTATATATATATATATGCATGTGTGTGTTAAAATCATTGAAAAAGTGCCACTTTTCTAATTATATAACAATCATTGCCTGACCATGCAGAGATAACGGAAAATCAAAGCATTTCTCTAAAATTATCAAAAAAATATAAAAATGTAGCAGTTACGTTCATTTAAAACCAAACATTAGGTAGAATTTTATGATGAGGTCTTTACTTCTCGTTGTCTTTTATCTTACAGTATGATCAACATTCGTTTGTTATTTTAAAAATTGGCATTGTCAATATCAGTTAATTTATCATAAACTTGCTATATATTTGGAAAATTAAAAAGAACATTTGTCGGAGACACTGCGTATTCGACCCACCCTAAATTGAAACTAATATATACGCGTATCAGACAGACGTATAATGAACCAGGCTAACCAACTAACACATCTGCAGAAATGTGTAACAACTACTTATAAATATTTGTTGAGTAAACATGCCGTAATGGGCTTTTATTTTTAACTGCTAGAAATCTTTAATAAAATTTACTACAGTTTTTGATAGAAATGAAAAATATATACAACTCGTATTATATTTCTTGTATTGAGATTGCGAACAAAACGTATTTAAATGAATTATTAAATAACAAAGAGTGTATTTCTATAAACATATCTTATACATTTCTTAAAATGATGCAACGAGTAATACAATAATTTTAATAATGTAAATTTTTGATTGATTACGCAATGACTCTTTAAAACAGTTGCATTTATAATAGTGTTACAGACAAGACAAGCACGCGTAGCAAAATGTGCAAAAATGGAAAAATTACTTCAGTGGAAAAATTTATCTACAAATCCCTATTTACAATTAACGTTAGTGAATTTGGTTTGTGTAAATATTTAGGCCTTCTGAGGAGTAAAATTTGATGCGATATATGTACTGTGCAAGAAATATACATAATTTATCTCTTTTTTTTACCTAGCAACCATATTTTCTTTGTAGAATAATTACTTACACTTAAGTATATTCTCTCTGTCGGTTGCATCATTTCACCGATCCGTGTTATGTGGATATTATGTTTGAAACAGAATAAGTAGATTATGATTATTTTTCCGTAATTTCCTCTTCTGCACCTATTCCGATTTCATGAAACATTTATCGCCAAAAAAAGTTCTCGTAAATAATCTTCATTCCAGTCGGTGTCTTGTGTAAGTTAGTATATATCTATTTAAAAGGGGGAATCTTCAACACTTTAAAGAACATCAGGGTACCTGTATTTGGCTGAGAACTTAACTTGCTTGTATTTTATGTAGGTGTGAAGAGCACAAGGTCTCGCCACCTGCCAGTTCATTATAAATGGAACAAGTTGCTCAGAAAAGGAGGAGTGGGGAAGTAGTCGGCCATGGCCTGTATTAAGGAACGTTGGTAGCATTCGCCTAGAGTGTTTTTGGAAAGCGATGGGAAACCGAAATAAGGATGGCTGTAAAGGCGATCGAACCCAGATTCTGCTGGATTCGAGTTGCGATGCTGGTCACTGTACCACCACTCGGTGCTAGTTTATGAACATAAAGATGAGTATCCCGTGCTATCTTGTTGACGCAAACTATTACATACAGTCACATAGGGTTTTTTTTAGAAAAATAAAACATTATTTGGTATTTTTAAAGTTTATGTTAAAGACTATCCTGAATGGAAAAGATAAACGAGAAAGTCACATAAGCATTTACATTTATCTTCATGCGTGTTTTCAAATATTTGCAACAAATGCCTACGGAGTAACACCGCAAAGGGCTGTTTGCGGGAAAGTGAGCAGTTTGCAAACACCTGCTTATGTTCTACTTGTGAACTTCCACTTTATGTAAAGTTTATTTGCCACACGCCCCGGCACTTTATTCATGCNCCTGCTTATGTTCTACTTGTGAACTTCCACTTTATGTAAAGTTTATTTGCCACACGCCCCGGCACTTTATTCATGCGTTGGTCGTGTTAAAATGTGAAATTATTAGAAAAAAAGGAACTTTATAAATAGTCTGGTTATTTAACGTACATGATTAAGAAAATCAAGAAGCAAAATAAATTATTTCAGTAGCCAAAAATGATTAGCTAACAATTTTAATTCAACGTTAAGACATGGGACCCCTCCGTCGTTACCAACTTTACTGGGCGCTTGACCGGCAGTGTGCCCATTTTAGTATATGCCGGTAGGGGCAGTGTAATTTTTCAAAGGTTGATTTCAAAATTGCTGAAACAACCGTGAACAGCATATANATATATGCCGGTAGGGGCAGTGTAATTTTTCAAAGGTTGATTTCAAAATTGCTGAAACAACCGTGAACAGCATATACGTGCAAACACATAACTATAGCCAGTTATATTGGAGGTCGCTATGTATTTAACTGTGGCTGTTGGAAATGTATATGTATGTATCAAATGAAGTAAATCGGACTGCACGCATGTTTGAGATGAACTCTTTCTAAGATTTACCAGCTGTAATTGGAACACCCGGGCACAATTCCTGTAATTATTTGTTTAAACTTACACTTTAAAACAACCGTGTTGGTATACGTTCGAAGGTTTATGAAATATACAATATTTAGAAGCAAAGTTATTGTGGTTAGCAATAATAACTTCAAGTATTTTACAGCTATTATATATAAAAAATTATTTTACCTATAATACAAAACATTATTCCCAATGCGAAACGCATTTTTATTACAAAATGATACGTGTAACTGTTGTAGGTAAATGTTGCACGTTATTTGTAAAATACGTCGTTGTGTAAGAAATATATACATTGCGGTATATGTACAGAAGGCCTGCAGGTCATAATCACCCCAGTATGCGCGCACAGCAGTTACAAAACGTTTTCATTACTCTATCAATGCACAAAAAAAATAATTTATAAATAGTATGCAGAGCCAAGGGACAAAGTGCAAAAGCAAAACGCTCTGCTTGCGCAAGGGAAAACATCAGTTTAATTTCTGGTACAGCCATCCTGAATTTTGTTTCCCAAGATTTTAGAATTATTCAAGGCTAATGCTAGGATGGTACATTATTGGAGGACCTGGCCATTTACTTCCCAATTTCTATTTGAATTGTGTTCCCTAGTCGACATTCTTGGACACACGAAAAACACCAAAAGAAAAATTTTTTACGAAAAAATTTCGTGAAATGATATAATTGTTTTTAGACGTGCTGTGCTGGCGGTGGCCCTGCTCCACACGTCGGGAGATGTCAGTTTCGTGAGCAGCGGAGATGAATAAAAGATGAGCGTAGCGACAGAGGTATTTCCATGTTTCGTAAATGGAGTTCCAATATCCGGGATCATATTACGGTGGGACACGGGTGTGGTGTTGACTGGAGATCTCAGCCCGCCCATGACTGGTTGTGCACCCCTGACTTGACAGCGACGAGACGGCGGTACTCAACTGCAGTCAATCCGCCTTTAGGGCACGCTCTATCTCCCCGAGTACAAGGCGGTTGTCAGAGACGGCTGTTTGTTTGGCAAGAAAGTTGCCGAGTGCTACGGAGTGAGTTCCTCCTCTTAGTCACACATGCACGCCAAACAGACAAAAACATGTTGATGTGGTGAGGATGACACTGTTTCAGAGGGTAGTGCATGATTCGGCTAGATTCGATCGGGATCACTAGGGATTCGCACAATTGTGAAGGAACCCCTGCGTGGGCTGGTGGTTGGTTGAAGCTGAAGGGTGCAGTGGATCAAGGTTCGTGATCACCTGTTTCTGATCTCCTCTTTCCGTTTGCCTGAATATACTTAGAGTGACAAATTATCGTCCACTAAGACAAACTACTAAACTGAAGGTGACAATTCAAACAAACATGGTAAAACAGGAAAACGCATGCACAAGAGTCATTTGGATGATGGAGGATGTAGTAGTCATGGATGGCCTTATTATTGGATTGATGTGAGAACACCAGCTGTGATAGAAACTTCCCAGGCTGGACTGGAATGATTAGAGAATGAACTTATATTAAAGAAGAGCCAAGTCTGAGGTTACGAGTAAGGGGCCGATGTTTCCGCGAAGCCATGTGACCTAACGACATTTGCAGGATCTAATAAGTGTGTTTAAATAAGCAAAGTAGTGATCCCAGAATAACTCATTGCCGATTGGTTCTAGCAGGTGGTGGAGGGGCGGCCAGTCGAATCTCCGTCCGGGAAACACTGTTTGTTTCATAAAGCATTTGCATTTCTCGCCCAGATAAGTCAAATAGTAATAAGGAACTCTACGCCATCATTCACGTAGCTAGAGATAACTCTACAGACTGCCATAGAGTCTCTGAACTCACTTCTAGTACATGNTCTACGCCATCATTCACGTAGCTAGAGATAACTCTACAGACTGCCATAGAGTCTCTGAACTCACTTCTAGTACATGTACGTACATGCTACGTACTTTCCTTTGATACGGGAAACCCAAGACTTCTCTAATCTGCCTGAACTGCATGCATTACTCTGTATTTTAGTGTGCAGTATTTATCTGCATATATCACACTTTTCCTAAAAAAAAGATAGTATTTTTTATCTTAGAGATAAGTGCTTACGGTAAGTTAGCAGGTATTAAATTACAGAATTTTTACACATGACCTAAATATCGCANTCTACGCCATCATTCACGTAGCTAGAGATAACTCTACAGACTGCCATAGAGTCTCTGAACTCACTTCTAGTACATGCACGTACATGCTACGTACTTTCCTTTGATACGGGAAACCCAAGACTTCTCTAATCTGCCTGAACTGCATGCATTACTCTGTATTTTAGTGTGCAGTATTTATCTGCATATATCACACTTTTCCTAAAAAAAAGGTAGTATTTTTTCNTTATCTGCATATATCACACTTTTCCTAAAAAAAAGGTAGTATTTTTTCTCTTAGAGATAAGTGCTTACGGTAAGTTAGCAGGTATTAAATTACAGAATTTTTACACATGACCTAAATATCGCATTGCCAAACTCTTATTCTGAACCACTATCATATTAAATCAATTTTTCGATAAAAGTGGGAGGCAATAAGTTTTCCTTTTTAATTAAAAACTTATCTTAGGATTATAAAAAATTTCATATACAATATCTTCCTCATGCTGAAGTGCATATAGTATATTTGTTTAAGATATATATCATACATTTTATTATTAATAATTGGTAAGTATAACGCAAGGGAATAGTTATGCTCAAGTACTTATAATTTTACACATATTAATCCGCCAAGATTCTTTTCGAAATCATCTGAATTCTTAACTATTTGCTGTAAAAAGATACAACATAAAACTATGACTCATAATTTCAGTAACACTAAATCTTTCACAAGTTCCTAGAGAACTAGGTCGGAAAGGTTTTTTTATTAATATTGCCAATGCTTAAGTAACAAACATGGTTTTGTTTAATGCTCTCTTTATATGAGAACACATTTTGTAATTTATGAAATACACAATTTTATTAATAATTTTTCTTATTTTTGGAAATATTTTGCGTGCATTTATTTTTGTATAGTGATACTTTAATATCGTTCCTTCCCTCCCACCTATCCTTGAGAGTTCCTGCTGCAAAGCTTGTGTCCTCCATGTTGCCTACCTCTCAAGTAAGATAGGGGTGAAATTAAGCTATTCATTTATTCAAAATGGTCCTGACTTGCGTAATTACACGAGACGGGCATTTTAATTAATATCAACTTGGTTTTTTTATGATACCTCAGTTATATTTTATTGCCTTTTTCACTTGCGAAATTTAAAGCAACACGATGGAAACCCCCACGATGGCCATGGCAAACCCAGAAGAAACGCAGCATTTGCTGTAGATGTGTATCTTCGTTTGATAGCGCTCTGTCTTTACGCTTGAAATATCAAGTTTAGTATTACCTGTGCTACTCGAAATGAACCAGTATATCATATTCACTTTCAAGGGGGCAATACATCCGGCACGGGTTCAAGGGAATGGTGAACGTGCCGATAGCCCGCCTTCCCCTAAAGAACATAAGAGGAAGGGACATATCAGACGACACAACCGACATGATTTGCCAGTCACTAGTAAGAAGGTAGTACATTTCACACATCACTGGTGGAAGTAAAGTCAATGGTGTAAGTGAAGGCAATGGTGTGAGTGAAGGCAATGGTATAAGTGAAGACAATGTGGATGAACTCGCACTCTGAAAATGAGTCTGTGATCTCAATAAGTAGAAGTATTTTGCTGAATATTCAGGCAATGAGCTGTTATCTGCTGGTAAGTCAGTGGAATTCACTTATGTTTACTGCAAGGTAAATAAAATTCACTAGGAATCAGTAGATACCACTGTTTAATCAGCGAATACGAGTTACTAAAATTATCACTATAATNAAATAAAATTCACTAGGAATCAGTAGATACCACTGTTTAATCAGCGAATACGAGTTACTAAAATTATCACTATAATTTTTCTGATTCGAGTGAAGCAGTTAACAGATCTTTAGTCAAATTCAATGATTTGGCGTAGTGTTAACTGTTTTGATTTTAGAGTGTGGACTGTTTATTAAACTAATTTCGACATACAGTCTGATGATCATCTGTGTATTTGGTTGTAGTTAACTTTTTCGCCGACTGGAATGAGAGTTTTTAGTTATTGTGTGTTTTATTTATTATTTGCGCACGAAATATTAAACATAGACCTTTTTCTATTACTTGAACTAAGAGCAGTTTCCACACGGAAGTGTTTCACGACAATGTAGAGGGTCAAATTTTTATCATACCCTACACAATTTCTTATGTAATATCAAATACAGATATTATTTACGGTTTGTTCATCATGTTAACTTAATTCTCAAGGTAAATGCCTGTATGTGTAATTCTTTTTTGCGTGTTTCTTGTAACATTTGTGTGAGTAAATTAAATTAAATTATTTAAACGCTGTCAATTGCAAATATTACCATCAAGGAAACACACTGATATCATCAAAAGCATCTGTGTTTATTAATATTAAATGTCTACATTTCTAAATATATGGTATAACTTCTCTAACCTATTTGGTAGAAAAAAAAATCTTACTTAACACATCACGAACTTTATGCTAGAACAACTGAGATTTTAATCATAGTCTATTTGCTACAACATTATTATGCCAGTTGGACCATGATAAAAAAAATTATATCTATTGACGACCTGGAAGCATTAAAAATTTACACCGTTAAATGTCCAACATGTAAAATATACGTACATATATCATCTGGACTGGCTTTGAGCCGTTATGATGGAACGAGTCAAATAGTTGTATTGTAAGACGGATAAGTGGCTTGTAGAAGAAACTAAATGGTTCAAATGACAATCGAGAAACAACTTTACGTCCACCATGTACTGATGTTATGTTATGTAGGCAACACGAACAGTACTAAATGCACCAACCAAGAAATCTGTGTCTTTCTTCTGCGTTAATTGAATACTCTATAGATAAAAAATATAATATAAAACTAGTCACAAGATTCATTAGTTTCACGTTGACCGAAACCATATGCTTAACCGTTTTAATACGTCCAGTAAAATGTCCATTTAACTCGAGAGACCAACACTCATTTAAAATAAACTTCCTTAAAGGTACCACACATCCAACAATAATTGACCGATGAGCTTGATTGAATACCAAAATACATACATGTCAAATATGTACAAATATAAAATATATATCTACATTCAGAATAACTAGACAAAACCACCTTGGAAAAGGTATCCCTTTCAGTATCATTCTGTAGAACATGCTATTCTGAACTGACATCTGAATAATTGGTTCTAAAAGTGTAGTGTACAAACTTTCCCGAATAAGTCAAACTAATTATGCTAGCAAATGACAGGAGAAATATGATGGACATAACCATGTTGTGAGAAGGTAAGGTTTCCCGGACTGGGCCTCTTGCATGCGAAGTGCACCTAGGCTCGAGGCTAAGACCTTCCACCAAGTCTTCTCGCAACGGTGGAGCGCGTCCAGGTGATAAGTTCATTCCCGAGAAAAAATATGCANAGACCTTCCACCAAGTCTTCTCGCAACGGTGGAGCGCGTCCAGGTGATAAGTTCATTCCCGAGAAAAAATATGCAATTAATATCCTCTACTGCACGGCGTAACCTACACGGACCAGCCGGCTGTTACCGCAACTGTGGAGCGGCGTAACGAAAATGTTAATTTCTCCTTGAAAGAAGCGTCTTCGATGGTAAGACTCTTGAATTATCAGTGCAAAATTGGGACAGTGACGAGAGTGCAGTTCATTTGTGCCGTCCACAAACAAAATTTCCCACAAACGTCGGAAATATAAAAAAAGAAATTGTCAGCGAACGATGTCTCATCAAGTACGACAGGGAAAATTGTGAATTTAATAATGAAACTAATAATGATAAACTTTTTAAAGTATGGTCTGAACCATGTGATGGCGCTTGGCACAGTTTGGAGGTTACAACACCACCGGACCCATGGCCAGTGGTGCTCGTGTGTGCGTGTGCATATGAGCTTTGCTCTATCTTTAGAAAAACCCAGGTGATGAAAGCTACCATTCCTCTCGTAGTTTTTTTACTTGATGAAACACACACGTGTAATAAAGATATTGACGTGAGTGATTAAAAGTTCTGTTGGGAAAAATAATATTTTTAGGCTATTTGCTTAATCATCATAAAATTTTTGTTGTTTACTAATATTTTGCATTTTTTTCAGGAAATATGTTTAACGTGTATAATATTTTCTCCCATGTGTTTTGTTAATATAATATAAATATTTATATTTATATATCGCTAGATATATTCTTCCATTAGATGTGTAAATACAATTATTTATATATTGAATTATATTTTCTCACCATTTTTTTAAATTAGTAATTTTGTTACAAGTATTAGTGCAATGTTTTCATTTATATTGAAATAATTTTAAAGTGACATCAGTGTTTTGATTACTTCTACATGCAAGCGATATAAAGAGGAGAGAGGGACAGGCAGAGGTTGGCGGCGTTCTTGTGTGACGTGTCAGAATGAATGTTGTCACCCGATCACATCTCCTCCGTCAGCATACTCCCCTTACATCTTCATATTACCGAGAGGTATTTAACGTAGGTTAGTTGTGGTACCATTGTGCCGTGCACATTTTTGAAAATTTAATAACCTTACTTAAACGGTTATTTGCTAAATAGTTCACACGTGTTAATTTTTGTAATAGTAAAAAAAAATATGTAGAAATGTGCAGAAAATGTTAGAGTATATTTTTTAATATTGTAGGTAAATAAGTCAAGCATAATTATTATGTAATAGGATGGTGTAGAGTTGCATCGCCCTTAGACGCGCTACATGCAGAGGTACCCATTTTTTCTAATAATTCCCCCGCTTTGATAAGGAGAGCCTCGTCACTCTCGGACCAGAATTCAATCGATGACATTATGAAGATCGCTGCTAATTTCCTTAAGTATCCTCAGCACAGAGTCTTCAATTCAAATACAACTATGGCGCATCGACGCACAAACTAAAGCTTATAAGTAAATGCCCATTCCTCACCTATTATGCTCTGCATACCTCCAGCACAGCATGCCTCCGTTTCGTCATGTGTCTCTACGCCTGCGAATAAAAAAAACATATTAATTTTATTTTATTGCTAGGTAGCCCGAACCCTCTAATCAGTTAAAAATGTAATTTTTCTTTATATATATCATTAAAGTATTTATATTTATCCACTTAATTCTGTCAATGGCATTTAAGAAAGTAAAGGGATTGGGAGAGCGAC